>LPNX010846700.1:9900-59842 GCA_001517045.1 Pseudotsuga menziesii
GAACAGGAAACCCTAATTTTTTTATTTCTTCTGCAGAAATGCCTGTTACTGTTTCTACGATATCTCTGAAATTACTGATCCTCTGTGTCTGAAATTTCTCACTGAGGTAACCTCGCATGTCCCTGATCCAACACCATAGGTTTCATCAGAATTGGTTTCACCATTTGGGATTTATGATCCTTTTCCCAAGGTGACCTGTTACTGGACTGTTCAGAACAGCAAAGTTGTACGGCATGCCACGTGTCACTAGTTAATCTTCTGAGTCTGAACTTCGAACCACAGAAAGTAAAATCTGTGTCCTTTCTGGAACATCTTTAGGACTTCCATTTGGACCTCTGTAGCCAAAGATATTGCAGATCTCCCCAGGTGTCCTGTTTATGGATGATTTCTGGAAGAGGATGGAACCCTCACTTGGAGAGATCATATATCCCCGAATATAGTGAATCAGAAGCTGACCTTTCGACACAGTGTTCATCAGGATTTTATCTTCGGGTCCTACAATTTTCAGCTTCTGAGACTTCGTAAATCTCAGAATATAGCAACTATACCAAAACTTAGCAGTTTTAGTATTTAGGGTTTCTCCTAGCTCAGGGTCAAACTAGGGTTTGACTTTCCCGGAGATTTACCCAACCAAATTTCTTGATCCAGGTCTCTAAATTTCAGTTTTGATGAGGAGAAAAATCCTATTCTAGTCTCACCCCAAAATTCCTCTTCTGTAGAAAGCCCTAATTTCCACATCGAAACTGAAAATGATTGAAATTGAATTCTGCATCGACAAAAAGATGCACCCTTCAATGGAGAGTCATCCTAGCATACTTTTGCTGAAAATATGTGGAGGAAGATCCACAAAATAAGAAGCCCTAGTTTTTGTAGCTGCACAATGTCTTCTTCTCAGGTTAGCTATGATACCATGTTAGTTTTTCAACATTTAAGCTAGCATTATGATAAGATCTTTTCACTGAGAGAATAACAAGCACATCAATCACATAAGCACATCACAAGAGACAAGAGACACAAAGATTTTAGGAGGGGAAACCATAAATGGAGAAAACCCCTCAACTTCCTGTAAGATAGTATCACCACAAGATGTGATCCCAAAACAGTAAGATGACCTCCCAACACAATAGCAGCCTTCTGTCTTCTATCAAGCCAAAGAATTTCCTTCTCCAAAAGTGCGCCACACTTGAGAGAGCAAGTGATGTAATTCACAAGTGATAAATAGAGAGACTCTCACTCTCTATTTATATTCTTCCGTTGACTTGAAGTGCACTCAACCATGTAGGCTTAACTTATAATTAATTACTTGAGCCTACACCTTAATTAATGTATAATAACCCAAGTGCCCCTAAACTGTGGGGACTTACCTAATGACTTGATATGACTTGTTTACATTATTAATCCTCCCGATCGGAACATCAGGGCATGACCACATGACTCAAATACATAATAGAAACATCCCGGAATAAACATCGGGTTACAATACATAGAAGATACATAGAAGAATACATTCCGAAGTTACATATACATCAACACATTCGATGCCAAAAAACGATGTTTAGGGCCTCAAATCGGCTCCGGAAGTTTGGGACCCAAAAAGCCGTAAAAAAATAACTAGGAAACTGCCACAATGGACAATTGTTTTGGGCCAGTGGAATAGATGGGTGGCCACCAATCTCCATCTGGATCAATCCTCCCTCCTTAGGAAGTAATGGTCTCCATTGCATCGAATCGTGTATCATATCTCAAACTGTGCGTTGAGTTGATCTCTTGGTGCGACATTTGTTGAAGTGAAGAGGTTGCTTTTCTTTGGCATCTCGAGAGGGTTGTAATTGTTGTGTGGATGATTTGTTTTTTAAGGATCAACTTGAATGCATGGCCTTGCATCGTAGAGGTACTCGGATGGATGAGGAAACAAGGACTCTGTTTTCTTCTTGTGTCTAATGAGCTGAGATACCTTGTGCTAAGGGTGTGTAGGTAATCTGATGTTCTCCTTCAAACACAATTGTGAAGAGGAATAATTTTTTGATGTGGGAGCTTATCTTCCTACCTTGCGAGACTGTGTTAGGTGCAACTGTCCCTGGTATCTGATAGAGTTTTCCTCCCAAAGTAACAATGACACTGCGAGTCCATGACTAATATATAGCATGACACTTCCACATATATGGTTTTCCTAAAAGAACATCACAGACTTCAAGTGGGGCCACATCACACAGTACCTCGTCTTTGAAAGGCTTGATGCCATATGGTAGGAGGCATTGTTGATTAATGTGAATACCTCGTCCTTGGCTTAGCCAACTGATGTTGTAGGGTTACGAGTGTGGTGTTGTCGAAAGCCGCAAATTCTTGACGACTTCTGCTAAGACCAGGTTCTTTTGGCTTCCACTATCAACAACAAAATGTAGTGGGTTTCCATTCACCCACATCTGCGAGTGGAAGAGGCACTCCTCTGCTTATGAATCTTTAGGCTCCTCTAGTTTAATCTGTGTGGTAGCAACAGTGGCAGTGGGGTATGCGTCAATGATATGAGTCCCATTGTCTGCGACTGTGGCATTGGGTTTGGAATCAGAATCAATATCTGATTCTGAATATTTTATCTCGACCACCAATGACTACTTTGAGTGACATTCATTAGTGTTGTGCCAAGGGATTTTATGAAATTCACACCGATTCCCAGTGCCCTTCTTTGTCTTTCCATACCCCTTCTTTGATTGTGGCAGGGACTGGTTGTCATTTCCTTTTCCTGTGTTCTGCGGGAAAGGGTTTCCCTTGCCTTGCTTCTGCGGTAGATTCGTAGGTCCAGAGTCTCACTCATTTTTTTTTCAAAATTTCTCCTCGGTTTTGACAGCATAGCGATAGGTGGATCCAAATTAAGAGATGTGGATGAATTCCATCTCAATTTGAATGTATGGATGTAGACTATGCGATATTTCAGAATTAGGTGCCGGTCGAAGTCCTTGATACCCAACTTTGTGCGCAAGGTATGAAAGTTGTTGGTGTACTCTGACATCATCTCGTCCCTCTCTTGACACATGATAGTCCATTTGGTGTATTGGTCATCATAGTTTCCCAGGGTATTATTGTTCCTTGACGGAATCTACGAAAGAACCCCAAGTGGGATTTGTCTCAAACATTCCAGACTTGTTTGATGATTTTTTCTCCCAATAAGTACCCCACCGATTTTGGACATGGGGGACTTCCTTAGGGAGTGAAAAGGTGATATTTTCCCTGCCAGAGAAATTGTGAACAGAGAAATTCCTTTCTAGAACATTCAACCAATTATCTAGGGCATTTGCATCGATCTGGCCTTCAAATAAAGGAATATCAAAGTTAACTTGTACCTTGAAGTGAGTTGCATCCATGAATCAACTACTCATTGAAGATTAACTTGCCACTGTCGGCATTCGTAGAAGGATTTGGGATAAATTATCCATCATCTTGTTCCTCTGTCGCGTGAGGGATTCCTTGAGCAATGATTTGATAGGATCTCCTGCTTCATCGTCTCTCTTTTCTTTCTCCATGGGAGGCCATTTGGGATGGCGAGAGTGATAAAGTGAAACTAGTTCGAGACCAAACTCTCTATACCCGGACCTCGTCGGGGATATGCACCGAGAAACAATCAATGAGTAGATTGCTCTGATACCACTGATCCGGATTTATGTGTGAATGAAATGAAAGAACAGATACAGAATCATAATCACAGAAATTTTGCAAAGATAACAAAGATATAGAAACACATATTCTATTAAATGGCGGAAATAGAACAGACTGTAATACAACAGCTAGAATGGCGACGGCTATCTCTAAGAAGAGATGTGACTGCTACGCTCATCCGTGCAAAGCTGAATACAAAAGGAGACCAAAGGGTCCTATTTATAGTAAGAATGAGGGAGAGAACCCAAAAAGTACAAAACATAACCCTAGAAGATGAACCGCCATAAAGTTTGTGGCCGCAAGGTGGTAAGTTGAACAAACAACTTCTCGAGGTCATAACTTTTGCATACGATCTCCGATTTGGGTGCTTGATAGCTTGTTGCAAAGATTTATCAGATATTTACATCCCATAACAACAAATATCAAGTCTAGATTAGAATCATATTTTCCATACCATTCGATGCCAAAAAAACATTGTTTAGGGCCTCAAAACGACTCTGAAAGTTTGGGACCCGAAAAACCGTAGAAAAATAACTAGGAAACTGCCACAATGGACAATTCGTTTGAGCCAGTGGAATAAGTGGGTGACCACTGATCTCCATCTGGATCACATGTTGAGCAACAAGCATTTTTACAATATAGATGAAATATTTATATCTTAATGAAGGGAAAAAACCAAGGTTTTTGTCCATCACTTGAATTAATTAATGTTTTAATATTTGTCAAGTTTATTTCAAAGTGTAGAGGGGTAGGAAGGGGGTAGAGGACCTACCCTCCATATGCATGGGACATGGAAAAAGGATGAGGAAAGGAGTGTGTATGGTGGGTAATGTTCAAAAATATAGGAAGATATTAAAGTACTAACACGCTTTAGGTCAAGATAATTCATGCTCCACAACTTGGAAGTGATGGGAAACCTAGTTAATTTTGGGAGAATGGCGATAGAGGGCCATTACTGCTATTGTGAAGAGAAATATACAAGAACATAGCTCTTGAGAAAGATAATGGAACCTTTTGAACTATGGAAGATACATTATCCTATCTCATCCCCTCCTTCTGGTGACCGTGAAAGCAATCTCTCCTGCGTAGTCTCAAACTCTTCATGCCTAAGTAACAACCTCCTTCTGGGAGTGAAGAGAAATTGAAGAGAAAGGGAAAACCTTGAGAAGGTTGACGATGAGAATTTCTTGGAAATATTGATATGAAGAGATACTTTCAACCTATTTTAGAATGAGTTTTAATACTTTAAGCACATGTTGCGATAGAGATATGATAACATGCCAAGGTAGCAGGATTCCATTAGACATATCGCTTAGCCTTACTTTATCATGGAATCGAAAATGGAAGACATATAAAGTACTATTCAAAAGAAAAGAAATCAAGTTGATGGGTTCATAATCGATATGGACAATATGATGAAGATGAATCACGGTATCCATTTCCAATGTACCCCAAGCTTTGGAATGAAGGAAATGGAGGAAGAATATGTACACCTCCTAGTTCAGTTGGAAGACATGCATGCCTAGGATTGAAGAACATGTATTTATTACTATTTTTGTCTAGGTTATGAGATGCAAATGTATATTCCTCTTATGATATGTAAATGTATATTCCTCGATCTCACAACTGACTTCTCCTTGATTTTGTATAACCACCTCGATCTCACAACTCATTTTGTTTAACCACCTTGATTTTGTACTTTAACTTGTCCTAGATCTCGGTTATCCTCATGAAATATGAGGCAATATTCTTAGACTTCGTCATCTTCATATTCGGCAATTGATTCCCAATGTGAGAGTCACATTGATGCTACTTTGTTCAAATAGTTTCTTCAAGGTTTTGAACATCTTCCTCACTGCTGTCTTTTCTTAGATCTGAGGAACCAAGTGGTCTCTAACTGAGTCCACTAAAATACTTCTTGCTTTGGAATCATTCTTCCTCTAGTTGTTGAGTGTCACCATTTAGATTTTAATACTATGATGTGGATGGATGTGTGTATAATTTATTAAAAAACATTAATATTTGTTTATATGTTTCACTCTTTTATTTAATAGGTATTTGAATTGAAAATTAAAATTTTAGAATTTTATGAATTCTTGTTTATATGTTTCACTCTTTTATTTAATAGGTATTTGAATTGAAAATTAAAATTTTAGAATTTCATATTATATGCATATTAAAGTTATAGTTATAGATTAACACTAAATATTTAATGTTTTTTTTAAGTATCTATAAGGAATTTGAATATGTGATCTTTCATTTACAACTTTTTGTTTTAATTAATGGTTACTAATTGCTCAAATCTCTATGGGCTTAAATCTTTAATATTAAAAATAAAATAAAATAAAAATATTATTTTCTATGTTGATTATAACTTTTTTCAATGTCAAAAAGTGAAAGTGAATTGTTGGCAACCGTTTGAACACTATCTGATTTTGGACTTATTAGATTTTATTACCAATCCTGAAAATGGTCCCATGCATTCTTATTTACACATGCTTTCTTTCTCGACTCAATCAAAACATCAAATAATTTCCTTACAGTTTTGCTACAGAATGAACCTTTGATTATAAAAATTGATTTCAAAATAAAAAATTGAAATTGACAATGTAATGTGCATTATATAATTTTTATTAATACTTAATTTTAAATGACATAATGTATTTTATAAAAATAAAATTATATTTTATAAATGACAATATCATTATAAATATTTAATATAGAGAACATACTAATTATCATATAATCAAAACATAAAATAATTTCAATAAAAAATAAAATTGAGTAAATAAAAAGTAGAATAAATCATTTTAATAAAAAATAAAATTGAGAAAATAAAAGGCCGAATAAAAATTACAACGAAGAGACTGACAATTGTTTTGTGCTCCGATCTCTTCACCCCTTTCGATTAACAATCACTCTTTATGATAACAAGACCCGCCTCTTCTACTACAAAAATCAACTACTCAGATAGCCCTCTAATAAAGAGATGGAAAAGTGATTTAAGCAAATGTAGGTTATTCCAGCCTTCGATTTTCCACCTTCAGGATTGTTGATCAATGTGGTGAAGTTGTTGGCCTCAGCTACTTTTCTTTTCCTTCAGTGGAATTTTGAGTGGGAAGTGCATTCCTTTCAATTGAGTTTCTTCTGGAAAGCCCATTTCCTGAAGTTATAAGCGGATCCCTGTTTGATAAAGGTTGGCTCTGTCCACCAATAGATAATTTGCGCTCAATTGTACACACAGGTGATGATTCACTTCACTCGTAATTCTTTTAACCCCGCCATTGATTAGTTGTTTTCCGAAAGACTGTAATGACTTTATAATGACTTTTTAATCTCACTAGCAAGTTTTCCATTGGCTAAATTACCACGAACCAGGGGCATCTAAGCCGTCAAATCACCCGGGGATCGCACCTGGTCTGGACCACACCAGCCCTTAACATGGTTGGATTTTTGGTATCCACGGGATTAGAACCGACGACCTTTCTGCTTAGGGGGTGTCTTAACCATACCCCACCATCAACTGTTCTACATCTCACGAATACTTTATGTTTCATTCTGATATTTGATAAGTATTTGAATTGAAAATTAAAAGTTTAGAATTTTATATTATATACATATTAAAGTTATAATTATAGATTAATACTAAATCTTTAATGTTTTTTTAAGTATCTATAAGGAATTTGAATATGTGATCTTTCATTTACAACTTTTTGTTTTAATTAATGGTTACAAATTGCTCTAATCTACATGAGCTTAAATCTTTAATATTAAAAATAAAATAAAATAAAAATATTATTTTCTATGTGGATGATAACTTTTTTCAATGTCAAAAAGTGCATTGTTGGGAACCATTTGAACACTATCTCATTTTAGACTTACTAGATTTTATGACCAATCCTAAAAATGGTCCCATGCATTCTTATTTGCAGAGGCTTTCCTTCTGGACTCAATCAAAACATCAAATAATTTCCTTACAAAGTACTTGGAAAATTTCCAAGTTTTGCTACATAAAAGCTTTGATTATAAAAATTGATTTCAAAATAAAAAAATAAAATTGACAATGTAATATGCATTTATATAGTTTTTATTAATAATTAATTTTAAATGATATAATGTATTTTATAAATGACAATATTATTATAAATATTTAATATTGTAATATATTTTATAAAAATAAAGTTAAATAATTAAAAAAAAAAAATATATATATATATATATATATATATGAGAGAACATACTAATTATCGTATAATCGAAATATAAATTAATTTCAATAAAAAAAATTGAGAAAAATAAAAAGCAGAATAAAAATTACAATGAACATCATGACAATTATGCCCTTCTCCAATCTCTTCACTCTCTCTCTCTCTCTCTCTCTCTCTCTCTCTATATATATATATGAGAACATAATAATTATCATGTAATCAAACATAAAATAATTTCAATAAAAAATAAAATTGAGAAAAATAAAAAGCACAATAAAAATTACAATGACGAGAATGACAATTATCCCCTTCTCCGATCTCTTCACTCCTTCTGATAACAATCACTCTTTATGATAACAAGACCTGCCTCTTCTACTGCAAAAATAAACTCCTTATATAATCCTATCATGTCATATTTCAAAGATGGAAAAGTGATTTAAGCAAATGTAGGTTATCGCAACCTTCGTTTTTCCACATTTTAAGAATTTTGATTAGTGCGATGAAGTTGTTGGCCTCGATTCCATGAATACTTTTCTTTTCCTTCAATAGAATTTTGCTTGGCAAGCCCATTTCTCTCAATTGAGTTTTGCCTAGAAAGCCCATTTCCTAAAGTTGTAAGCAAAGTTTCGGGTGCTTTTACAGGCACAGGCATAGGCACACATGGAGGTAATTCTTATTAGTAATTAATTTTTAATGACATTATCATTATAAATATTGTAATGTATTTTATAAAAACACAAATTATATATATATATATATATATAAGACAACATAAAAATTATTATGTAATCAAAACATAAAATAATTTCAATAAAAAATAAAAAATTACAATCTATGAGAAAAATAAAAAGAAGAATACAAATTACAATGAACAAAATGACAAGTATCCCCTTCTCTGATATCTTGACTCTTTTTGATGAGTCTACTGTAATATTGTAGCTCGACTGCACCTTTCTGCACCATATCACGTATGAAGTGATACTGAATTTCTATGTGCTTCGACTTGCCGTGAAAAACAGGGTTCACTAGCATCTACACACAACTTTGGTTATCACAATGAATTATGATTAGCTCTGGAATCTTACAAAACAATCCTGCAAGAATTTTATGAAGCCAAAATGCTTCTCAAACTACTATTTAAATACTCGGCCTCTGCAGTACTGAGAGCTACTGAGTTTTGCTTCCTACTACACCAGGAAATTAATGCAGAACCCAGACTAAAACAACATCCTAGAGCACTCTTCCTATATGTAGTGCATCTAGCCCAATCTGAGTCTGTAAACCTTTGTAATTTCAAGTCACATTCTGAATCATATCGTATACCATACCCCATAGTGCCACGCAAGTATCTGAGCACATGTTTTGCAACAATCTAGTGAATCTGCCTCGGTTCACACATGACCTAACTAAGGGTATTCACAGCAAAACAAATATCTTGTCTGGTGTTTGCATTAGAGGAAATTTGAGGTCTAAAATGGGCCTCCTAAGGAAAATAGTAAAATAATAGTTAAAATAATAAAATAATAGTTATTAATTTTGGAGGAAGAATGAAAAAAACTACTTTTTGTGTTCGTATTTTCGACACATCTCCTTGTGTTTTTACTCAAATTCTGAGCGGGAGAGCTCATTGGATGCGGAATTTAATTGTGCATCCAACGAGTACCCACACTATAGACTTTTGACGAACCCCGCTACCCAAAAAACAAGAAATACCTGAAAAAAATGTGATGATGACATCATCATCACGTTTTTTAGGTATTTATTCTTTTTGGGGTTGCGGGATATTTCAAAAGTATGCAGGGTGTGTACTCATTGGATGCGAAATAAAATTCCACATCCAACGAGCTCTCACGCTTGAAATTTGAGTAAAAACACAGGGAGATATGTCGAAAATACGAATAAAAAAAGTAGTTTTCTTTTATGACAAATATGTCAATTCAACCATTATGGTTGACTCATTTTATTGAAATTCTATTGGTTCTTAATTCCAACTCACAAAATTTATTGTTGGTGCGTTTTCTTATAAGGCCCATTTTAGACCCTAAATTTCCTCTAATGTTAGATACATCAAGGACTTAATCAGCTGGCGATACATAGTGGGATCGATCAAATTTGAATCTGAAGCAGAATCTCTCAACTTCTTCAAATTTGCATCAATCGAAGTATCTATGGACTTGCAGTCCAACGTTATGAATCTCTTCAAGAAATCTATTGTGTATTTTCCTTAACCTAGGAAAATATCCTTCTTTCTCTACCATACTTCTAATCCCAAGAAGTAATGCATCAATCCAGGATCCTTCATTCCGAACTTAGAGGAGAGTTTCTTCTTACACCGTATAACAGGTCATCAACATATAGTACCAAAATCAGTGGATCATCATTCACAACCTTGTGGTAAAGGTTGAGGTCTACCTCACTCTTGGTGAATCCCAAACTCATCAGGATTCGATCTATTCATCCATACTAAGTTCGAGGTGCTTGCTTGAGTCCATATAAATCATTTTTCAGCTTGCATACATGACACTCATTTCCATAGACAATAAACCCTTCTGGATGTTCAATATATACTTCTTCCTCAATAATAGCATTGAGTCAAGATGTCTTCACATCCATCTGGTGCAACTTCCATCCCATAGCTAAAGCAATAGCAGTAATCGATATTATGCAAGTGCATTGATCCACAGGAGAAAATGTATCATCATAATCGACTCCCTCTTTCTAAGAGAACCCTCTGGCAAAAAATCTTGCCTTGTATTTTTAAATGACCCCATCTGCTCCATGCTTGATTTTTTATAACCACCTTGATCTCACAACTGATTTCCCCTTAGGTCTATGCATAATCTCCCACACATCATTC
Organism: Pseudotsuga menziesii; assembly: GCA_001517045.1. Taxonomy (NCBI): domain Eukaryota; kingdom Viridiplantae; phylum Streptophyta; class Pinopsida; order Pinales; family Pinaceae; genus Pseudotsuga; species Pseudotsuga menziesii. Next base: position 20,617 of record LPNX010846700.1, read on the forward strand.
TTCATGATGGATTGATATTATTCCACCATGGCATCCTCCCAAACTTGGTGGCTGGATGCTTCTTCATAAGTGGTGGGTTCTGAGTTAATGATGTGACTTAGCAATTGCACATAATTGGAGAACCTCTGAGGTCTTTTTCTTTCTCGAAAACTGCCATGTGGAGCTTCATGCTCCTCTGCGTCCTATAACGTTTGTTGTGCCCATCTAGGTCTTTTCTAGCTTATTGCAATATCTTTGGGATCATCTGTTGTCTCAACTGGATAAAAGGTATCAATGGGTTCATTTTTATTTGTTATCTCCCTCTAAGCTTGAGGGGGAGATGGTCTCATCTCCTGTGATCCTAGCATCTCCTCCTCATCGATATCCATGTATGATCCTTTGCCTTTCCTAACAACCATTTCTTCTTCAAAGGTCACATCCCTGCTAACTTCAAATTGTCTGGATCCTGAGATATAAATTATGTAGGCCTTTGAAGATTCATTGTATCCCACGAAAGTTCCCTTCTTGCTTGAAGGTTCTAACTTCTTCCTTTTCTTCTTGGGCACATGAATGTAGACTGGACATCCAAATATTTGGAGGTGATCCACTTCTAGTTTTAGTCCTATGAAAGCTTCTTTGGGGGTCATGTTCTTTACTACCTTATGTGGGCATTTGTTTTGTACATATACAATTCTTTTGGATGCTTCTTCCATGAGAAAATAGGTAGACTCTGGTCATGCAACCAATGAAAGTGAAAGTGCAATGTTGGCAACCATTTGAACACTATATGCTTTTGAAGCAATCCAATATCTTAGAATATTGAATGGAGATTTTTCACTATAAGAGTATTGATTTATTTATTTATATTTTTTAAGTGAGACAGTGGATTTTCTTGCCAATACTTTGTAAATTCTTTAGCAATGCTTTTGCATCGTTGAGGAAAATATTTCCTTTCTTGACTTCAATGGATGTATAGGCGGTGAAACTTTATTGCAATTTTCTAGCTAATGCATCATGTTTCACATTTCTCCAACAACTAAGCAACAACATCTTCTATCATCCTATTTTGTTGCTCTTTGGGAGAGCCTTATTCACCAGCCAAACTCGTCTTTTAGTGCAAGTCTGTAAGGTGTCTTACCGATCCACACCCATCCTTGGCATGAGGTATGGTCACACATGGGCATCTACTATTAAGATTTCATATGTTAGACTAGATTCATTATTGTTCAATTCAAAAATCATAGCAGCATCATATCCAGAATCACTAATAAAAACACAATCACAAGATAGACACAGTATTTATCTTGGGAAACCCTCAAGGGGAAGAAAACCCGTCAAAACTTCCTCTGTATAAGATGTATAAGATATAACCCCAAAAACATTTATCCTCCTCTTGTTGTTCTATCTCTCTCTTTCTCCTATGCGCTACACAAGTGAGAGTCTGTGTGCCCTAATAAGAACCACAGCTCTTATATTTATACACAATAAGCCAACTGACTTTCACCCTAATCAAGTCGGCCCCACTAAACTATCTGGGCCGATTTCACCTAGGAAGACTCAAAACAATATATTATATTATTAATTAGGGTGTTATTGACCCAACTTACAATGGATGATTTACCTCATGACTCTATGATGACCAAATACAATAGTACCACCCCATCGTAGGAATAATAACACCCCCCTTGGGTTACATTAGTAAAATACATTTAGAATATCCTTTGAAGTTACAATATTCAACAGTCCCCCTTAACGAGAAGGTTATTCTAATGACCACATCATCATAGACAATAGGAGCATAGAGAGACAATATCTTCAGCAATACATCGAGGTAATACATCTATACGTCATAGGAAGTTTTTACAATTAGTAACTGGAACAGCTACTCTTCAATGTCTTCATCTTCTGCATCACACGATCACTTGATCCTTTTGTAGCAATGCTTCGACCTTTCGATCCTTCGTAGAAGCACTTCGATCTTTGGATCCTTTGCAGTGCTTTGATCCTTTGCGGTAGCACTTCGATCTTCTTGATCCTTTGTAGTAGCACTTCGATCTTCTTGATCCTTTGCAGCAACACTTCAATCTTCTGCAGCAAAATTTTGATCTTCTCGATCCCTTGTAGTAGCACTTCGATCCTTTCATTCCTTTTGTAGCAGCACTTCGATCCTTTCAATCCTTTTGTAGCAACACTTCGATATTTTCGATCCTTTTACAACAGCACTTTGATCCTTCTTGAACCTCTACAGCCATGCTACCTGCAATACACATGATCTATTTGCGGGATGACCAATATCGGTCACCTTAGGAAATAAGTCCAAGGACGATGCAATCCTCCATTAGCATGATCCACGAAATCGATCATTTGAATCGTCTACAACTAAATGTAGATCTCGACAGCACCTGATGCAGCCCCTGTCGTCCGTGAGGACTCATCGTAGACCATCCATACCATTGAGGTTAAGACCACTCCCAAGTGAGTGTTATACTATGGTATCTACACTCACATGTAGGTATACTCTACCATGTAAGAGTATTGTTCTTGACCACATTCAAAATGTCGGACCAATGTATAACATCCATACCACATAGGTTAGGACCACTGCCAAGCGAGTTTTATATTACAACGTCCATGAGGACTCATAATAGAGAATCCATACCACACAGGTTAGGACCACTCCCAAGCGAGTGGTATTCGATGGAATCTACACTCATGTGTAGGTATACTCCACCATGTAAGAGTATTGTCTACAGAGCAGATCTCGACCGCATTCAAAATGTCAGACCAACATAGAGCATCCATACCACACGGGTTATGACCACTCCCAAGTTAGTGTTATTATATGGCATCTACATATGAATGTTGGCATACTCTCCATACAAGAGTATTGTCTGTAGGGCCATCCTTAACTAGTAAGGACCACTCTCATGCATAGAGTGTTATACCTGCCATCCTCAAGAGAGGATCACTGGCATCCATCATCGATGTCAGTCTCAAGATCACTCCCCCTTTATTGAGAGGATCCATATTATCAACCTGCTCCCCCTTTTTCTGAGAAGGGTTCATGTCTTCGACCTCTTATTCCTTTTCAAGGAGAGTCCATATCTTCGACTTGTTCCTCCTTTTCGAAAAAGGTCCATATCTTCATCATTTGTAGTCCCATCATTGTTCCTCCTTGCAAGGAAAGTCTTTTCGAACTACACCAAGATTTTCATGGAAATATTCAAACTTCACTCAAGATAGAGGCTTGGTCAATACATCGACAACTTTCTCATCGGTACTCACATACTGGAGCTTTATTATAGCTACCTTTTGTACCATATTCCTTATATAAAAATATCGGATTTCTATGTGCTTCAATTTGTCATGGAACACCATATTCTTTGTCATGTTTATACAACTCTGGTTGTCATAGAGAATTATTGTGGTGTCCAACTCCATGTTAAACAATCTTGACATCAGCTTCCGAATCCATATCGCTTCACAACAAGCAGAGCGAGCTGTAATGTACTCTGCTTCAGCTGTACTGAGAGCAACACTAGACTGTTTCTTAATAAGAAGCCCCAAAGTCAAGCTTGTAGCTTGATTCACCAATACCTTTGATGGGATATTGATAGTCATCTCCCAATGATACTTTCTAGGGAGAGTTATTCTCTTCAAATTTTGACAGAGATTGCTTCTTTCATGTCATATGCTTCGAGGCACTGCTATCAATAAGCCATGTGTCTTCTATAGGTGTTACAGACCCAGAGAGTGCAGAGAATGGTACATATTCATCTACATCTTCTTCTCTTGTTAATCTCTTTCGAGGTATTTCTTCTTCATCCTCATCTTCAGCTAGATGAGCTTGATGTCTCTTGTTGTTCTTCTTCTTCTTTGGTGATGGACACTCTCTGGATAGGTGTCCTATCTTAAGATAGTTGTAGCATTGGTACTTTGAGTAATCCTTCTTCTTCTTCTTAAACTTATTCTTGGAAGGTTTCTAATTACTCTTCTTGAAGTTTGGTTGCTTCCTTTCTTTAGTATGGGTGGCTAGAGCTTGGCCATCATTCTTTGAGCAGAGCTTCTCTGTTGGCTACTCTAGATTCTTCCTGAATGCAGTCTTCCCATACTCGATCAAAATTCATACTTTCTTTTCTAGCACACAAAGTTTGTATGAATGAGTCCCAAGGTCTAGTGAGACCATTGAGAGCAGTCATAGGCTAGTTCATCCTCATCAAGGGTGTCTCCAATGGCACTTAGTTGTTCTCCGAATTGAGAAACCCTCGTGAAGTAATATTGAATAGACTCTCCTTTTCTCATCTTGGTGCCCTTCAGTTGAGCTCTCATATTCATCTTTTTGTTGATGTTCCTTTCTTCATACATTCTGGAAAGAGCATCATACATTTCTTTAGGCGTGTTTAAATAATTTTTGGACAAGTTCATTATAGTGTTCCTCGATGATATTTTGGTATATTCCAGATCTGAAAAAGAGCACAAAGAGCATCTCCAAATCACTTTGTAGATCCTGGGAGAAAATTAGCTTTATGCCAAGATCAATAAATGCTCATTTTACCAAAAACAACTGTTGTATTTTGGTCATGCTATATCATAGGAGGGAGAAGTAGTGGGCCTAGAAAAATAAAATCCATACTGGAATGGCCTACTACAAAAAAATGTAAGGGATGTAAGATCATTTATGGGGATGGAAGGTTATTATCGAATGTCTGAAGCAATCCACTATCTTAGAATGTCTGATGGAGATTTTTCACTATAAGAGTATTGATTTATTTATTTATATTTTTTAAGTGAGATTGTGGATTTTCTTGCCAATACTTTGTAAATTCTTTAGCAATGAGTTTGGATCCTTGAGTAAAATATATCTTTTCTTGATTTCAATGGATGTGTTACCAGTTGAAATGGCAGGTTAAGCCACCCGAAAGCCTATAAAGTGGCACCTTAGTCACTTGTCCCCAACTACTTCGAAATCCGAAGCCTCCTAGGGGATATCCCTAGTTCAACTCTGGAAAAAACAATAAACATCAAGAACACCTCTTTCGAGGTTATTAGAGACCAGTGCCTTATTGCAGTCAAACCATGAGAGTGAGAAGGGATGTACTACAAGTGTTTGTAAAATAATGTCAGAGTAGTTATTAATGAAGTAGTATATCATCCCAACAATAAACACATAGGCTAATCTCATTGAAATATAAGAATTTACCGTAAGTACAACAGTGTAAGCAACTAAAGTTGGTCAAGATAGTAGTATTATGAGTGACATGTGTTAAAGCATATAACTATCATCCAAATGTTCATAGCAATGTTATAAAGTTTAACAAGATTTTATCTTTAATACCAATTTGACCACTTTTGCAGTGACTAACCAACTTACAAAGGTTGAAGTGAATGAGTGTTACGAGCATACTTTGCGTATGTATTAAATGCAACAATAAGGTGAGGTTTTCTGTACTTTACATTAAGTCGAAGCATGCATATACAACAGTAATAGTAGATGATAATATAAACCACTTATCATATGTTGGATTTTACCTTTAGGCATGCATGAAATAGTAGTATATCAATATGGATTACATGTTATGACAGCAGTAAGAAATAGGAACCTTCCACACATTATCATATCAGTGCGTAGACAACTTACTTGCATCCATTAGCATCGAAATTGTATTTTTATTTATTTAAAAGAAGTGTAGGCAATGCTAAAGGCATTGGTAATCTTTGATCGTAAAAGAAGTGTAGGCAATGTTGAAGGCATTTTTAGATTTTGAACATTTTTCAACAATCTATAAAAATGTCAACATTTAAGACAATGAATAATTAGTATAATGAATATGAGAATATCATGAAATAAGTAGTATTTTATATCAATACAAGCGATCGCCTTTGGTAAAAAATGGCAATGTTTTATAGTAAGGTTTTGGATTTTTTTTCAAAGTAAAAAACTGCTATAAATTTGCTATTCGGGTTATGTACTATCTTTAAACACCCCAAATGGGTTTTCATCAAAAAAGATTAATTGTATTGCATAGGGGTTCTCACCAACAATTTGGTTATGAAGCAATCCAATATCTTAGGATATCGGATGGAGATTTTTCACTATCAGAGTATTGATTTATTTATTTATGATTGTTTAAGTGAGATGGTGGATTTTCTTCTCAATAATTTGTAAATTCTTCAGCAATGTGTTTGGATCCTTGAGGAAAATATCTCCTTTTTTGAGTTCAATGGATGTATAGGTGGTGAAACTTTATTGCAATTTTCTAGCTAATGCATCATTTTTCACATTTCTCCAACAACTAAGCAACGAAATCTTCTATGATCTTATATTTTTGCTGCCAAAGTATTGGGAAACATGATGCTCATAAAATCTATTGATTAAAACTCATGCTTAGAGTCTCTTCCAATGTTGTCATAATGATCTTCATAAAGTGTTCATTACTAACATAATCCCCCGACAACAATTATAAACTTCATCTTCATTGGAAATTACTCAAACTCTCCTTGCTCTCTTTGGATTGAGCTAAATGAAGTACCCCATATTTGACTTGAAAATGTTCAAACTATTGATAGACACAAATGTTTTTCAATCAATTTCCTTACCTCTGGGCCCCATAAAGAATCCCCTTGGTCTTACGTCCTCCATATGTATATTCTCCAATTCTACAACAAGTTCCCATGATCCTCTACTCCAAAATAAAGAATTGCTCTTGTTCAGGATTCTGGAGTTTATTATCTTGCACTTTTAAATTCATTGGTGGAATTTCCCTTTCCATAGAATCTCATAGAACTCCTTCAATAATCATAGCCCCTAAATGAATACAACTAAGTTTGACCTTATTGGTCTTTAGCAAACTACAAAAAATACTAGCACTTGTTCTACAATATACGGTGAGACTATGGAACCAAAAAAATATGTGAGGAATTTCTTCTTACATTCAAAGAATGATTACAAACCATGCTTATACAACACATCTAAAAGTAATTTATCAAGGGGTTTCTTTCAAACATGTTGGAGTGCTAACTCATTAGGTGGTTTTTTTCAAACATGTTGGAGTAGTAATTCATTAAGTGGTTTCTTTCAAACATGTTGGAGTGGTAACCAACCTAGGCTACCAAAAAGTGTTTTGATCATAACCTTTTAGTAAGATATGACACTAAAGTGATTCAAAAGGAAGAATGAAGTAAGTTACTAGGGATATGTCCAGTAAAAATAGGTTTTGAAAGTGCGTTGAATCTCTATGTCAAAGATGATAGGATACATTCTACATTACAAAGCTTTTTACAATTTCATGCTTTGATCAATGGTGACTATTTTTGGCACAACCCTTTCGTCAAAGGTTAGAATGGCATGCTTCTATTGGGATATGAAATTAGATTCATAGTTTTTCTTCAATATCAACATACTTTTAAAGTACTTTAAATTGATATGCCAAATATGCTAAGAGATATTCTAGAATGTTGATTTTTAATAGTGGAGATTTTGAAACAAGTAGTCGTTATTTTTGGCATAATTTTTATGTATGACATCAAAATGAAGTGATTCGTATTAAGTAGAGAACTAGAATTTGAGGACAATATACCCTCAAAATGCTTTTGAAATTTCTCCTTTTCCCCCTCAAAATAAAACTATTATGCTAGGATACAATCCAAATTACAGAGCTCTTTAGAATTTCATGCTTTCATCAATGGTGAGTATTTTTGGCACAACCCTTTCATCAAATGTCAGCATAACATGCTTTTGGTAGGATATGAAACTAGACTCATAGAGCTATATTCAATATAAACATATGTTTAAAAGTACTTTGAATTATCTAAATGCGTAAGGCAGAAGGAATAAGGTGGATTGGGTTTCCGCAACTCGGAGTATGGCTTGCGAAATGCGGAAGGCAAAAAGGAAAATTCGGAAGAATTTCTAGTGAAGAATTATCCTTGCGGAGAGGCAATTTTGATAAAATTGCGTTGCAAAAAGGTATGACTGATAAACTTAAATAGAGTTAAAGAATTGTTAGAATGAAGAATTGAGTCTTCATGAAGAGGCATGCTCTAAGAATGAAAAGGCGCAACGGTAAAGAGATGCACTTAGAGAAAACGTGTTAGAGGGTATTTATAGACAGAAATGATGAGTGAGATAAATTGTTTCAGCGATACAGTTTAATGAAGTTGTAGCAGTTAGAGACCAAAGTAAAATCAAAGACAGAAATCGTAAAGCAGATCTGAAGATCATACAAACACAGAGGGTGGTAGGGTGGAGATAGGGAAGGCATCAAGCATGCAGGGGATTGTATCCTCCTTCAAGTAGTAGCTCGTAAATAGGGCGTAATAGCATCCTATCAGTAGTAGCTGGTAAATAGGGTGTAATAGCATCCTGTCAGTAGTAGCTGACAAAATAGGAGGTTGTATCCTCCTTCCGCTTGTTTCTAGTAAATAGGGTTTGGTGCCATCCTTGTCTGTTGTAGTAGGAATAACCTATTTGTAAATATAATTTTGTAGTAATAGGACGTATTTGTGGTTTTTTCCAATTGGGTTCCACAATAAAATATGTGTTCTATATTTCTTGTTGATTTTGTGTGTTAAAAGTCAATTGTGGTTTTTAAGTTATAAAAGTTAACAATATTGATCCCCCCACCCTCTTACCATTGTCCAATATTCTAACAATTGGTATCAGAGTGGGTTCCTTCACCATAGTTTAACCACTGGAAGGAAGATCCTATTTAAAAACCACTATGGATCAACAAGAAGGGTTAGCCACTAACAGAGCTCCACTATTCACAGGAGAAAATTATGCATACTGGAGTGTGAGAATGAAGTGACATCTGATGTCCCTTGGATGGAAGGTTTTGGTAGAAACTAAAAAGGAGTATAAAATAGAAGACCAAGCACCTACAAACCCAGTGGAACTATCATAACCCCAAATTTTCCGAAAAATTTAAATTTTTTTAAATAGCATATATTCTTAATAAATGCAGCCATTAATTGATTGATTAGTTTTATGTTACTAGAATTATAACTGAATGATATTTTGATTATACTTATCCTTAAAGAATAGTCTCTTTTCAGTTACTGATTTGTTTTCTGTTTGCGACTACAAGGGGGAATGTCATGAAAGACTTGGCTTACTTAGCTTCCGAGCTAATGCAGTAGTTTTCCTTCTCGTACAGATATACAGGTAATATGTTCGGGTCGTTTCTAACAAATCTCTAAAGTATTCAATAACGATTTGCTGTACAAATTTATTCAGTAAAAGTATATGCATGCTAGTCAGATTTACCAAGCTTCTCAAGGTAAAAGTTGAACTATGATTTCTTTTAAGATCTTTCTGATAGAGAGTTGAATTCTACTAGTAAAGATGACCGCTATTTTTCCTTCATGAAAGCAGGATTAACACTTCTACGGAGTACGAACCTATTGGATATTCATACTGAATGCAAGTGTAAAAATGCAATAGATATTTCTTTATTGGCATCAAGTATGGTAGAATACAAAATTAAAGATTAAATTTTACTTGTTCATAATTACTGCATCATGCCATGATTAGAATTGCAACTGCAATTTTGAAAAGATAAGGTAGTCTAAGTACCAAACTCATATTTTCCTATATCATGAATTAAAAGGGTTTACTACTTGATACCAGTAACTTTGAAAGTTTCCTTTAGTATTTAAAAATCTATAATGATTAGAATATTGTTTCTATTCTAAAGTCAAAGATTTGTTGGTAAGATTACAGAACAATTTTCATATTGATTATACTCAGATGCCAATCACGATACTCATAACCATACTATCAAACCAAGAATGCTAAATTCCCAAGCTGCCAGTCAGATACTGACTTATAATATCTTTTGTAATCTTTGAGCTTGTGATTGACAAAAGACTAATTGTCACATAAAGATTTTATGACTATTGAAGGATTGTCATTATACAAGTTATAGATGACTATAAGGTCAAGAGTAACACCATGCACATGATCGTTGGATCACTTAATTCAATTTATTTATTAATAATAAAATATTCTGAATTACATTCCACTTCTGTTGACTCTGTTGAGTCATCAGTTCCTACTTAGCATTAAATTTAACATAATGTCTCAGGAATATAATAAAAACAATTCACATTATTTTACAAAATTGGGGTATGTGACATACACACCCCCTTAAAATGTAACATCGTCCTCGATGTTACTTATTCCTCATCCTCTGCAACCTCCTGGAACAGATTCGGGTAGGCTTCCCGCATCTTACTTTCCAGTTCCCAGGTAACTTCTTCAAGACTAAGGTTCTTCCATTGCACCTTCAACTGTCCAAATGTGCGGTTCCGCAGAGTAGTTTCCCTCCTCCCGAGGATACAATCCGGTTCCACCAGAACTTCTCCTTCTGGTTCCACCTGTACAACATTCCAATCAATCACATGAGTAGCATCATGAACATACTTTTTCAGAACAGAAATATGGAAAACATTATGCACTTTCAAGTTAGGTGGTAACGCGAGCTGATATGCAACTTGACCAATTCTAGATAAAATTTCAAACGGACCACAGTAACGTGGTGCTAGTTTTGCACAACTCCCCAGTCTTAGGGAGCTTTTCTTTGGTCTTACCTTTATAAACACGTGCTCACCCACCTAGAACTCCTTGGGAGTTCTTTTCAAATCTGCTTGGTTCTTTTGTCGATCATGTGCTACCTTCAAATTTTCCTGCACTTGTTTTACAATCTGTTCCGTTTCCTTCAATAATTCAGGTCCTAACACCAATCTATCTACTGGAGTATTCCATGAGATAGGAGTGTTGCATTTACGCCCATACAGAATTTCAAATGGACTAAACTTAGCTGATGAGTGATAATTATTATTATATGCAAACTCTGCTAAATGCAAGTAGTCCTCCCACTTACCTGGCTGATCCTTAACATACATTCTTAACAGATCTTCCAGCACCTGATTCACTCTTTCAGTCTGTCCGTCTGTCTGAGGATGGAAAGAGGTGCTGAAATTCAGTGTTGTGTTTAATCCCTTAAACAAGGACCTCCAAAAATTCCCTGTGAATTTAGGATCCCTGTTTGAAATGATAACCTTAGGTACTCCATGTAACCTAAAAATCTGCTTCAGAAATATATCAGCTATATTGGAAGCCTCGTAAGTAGTCTTGACAGGAATGAAGTGTGCTGCTTTATTTAACTTGTCCACCACCACCATAATTGAATCATTCTGATTCTGATTTCTAGGCAATCCAGTAATGAAATCCAAGCTGATTACTTCCCATTTCCAACTAGGAATAGGCAAAGGTTGCAGTAAACCAGCTGGATGTTGGTGTCCAGTTTTCACTTGTTGGCAATCCAAACATCTAGCTATGTATTCAGCTACTTTAGATTTCATATTAGGCCAGAAATATTCTTTTCTTAACATGGTGACAGTCTTTTGGTAGCCTGGATGTCCTGAGTAAGGTGTTTTATGAACTTCATCCAGAATTAGCAATTTAACCTTAGGCACATTAGGCACATACATATTGTCTTTATACAATAAAAATCCATCTTTATTTAGACTATAACATTTTATTAAGCTTTATGTAGGTTCTTCTTTAGCTGTAACTTGTAAATTTTTATAAATTTCATCCTGTTCTATCCCTTCTATCAGCTGTTTATTTAAATCAGAAGCATAAGTGCTGATGGCTGCTGTAAAATTGAGCTTTGCATTTCTGCTTAAAGCATCAGCCACCTTATTTTCTTTTCCTTTTATGTGTTGAATTTCGAAATCATATTCACTCAAGAAGGCCAACCACCTTGCTTGTCTTGCATTTAAGTTGGGCTGATCTAAAAGGTATTTCAGACCTTTATTATCAGTCATTAAAATAAACTTTCTACCTATTAAGTGGTGTCGCCACATTTTTAAAGCATATATAACAGCTGCAAGTTCTAAATCATAAGTTGCATAATTCTTTTCGTGGATCTTTAATTTCCTGGACTCATAGGCAATGACATGCTCGTCTTGAGTCAGGACACCGCCTAAACCATCATTACAAGCATCGGTGCATACCACGAAATCCTTATTAGGATCTGCTATTCTTAGAATAGGCGCAGTTGTTAATAAGGTTTTTAATTTCTTAAAACTTTCTTCACATTTTAAGTTCCAATCGAATTTCTTGCCTTTCTTTTGCAAGGAAGTGATTGGATTAGCTATTTTTGAAAAGCCTTCAATGAATCTCCGGTAATAACCGGTAATTCCCATGAATGACCTAACATCTGTTACATCTTTTGGAACTGGCCAATCTTCGATTGCCCAAATCTTTTCAGGAACAACTGAAATCCCTTCCTTAGTCACTACGTGACCTAAGTACTGGATTTCATCCTTAAAGAAATCACACTTGCTGAACTTTGCAAAAATTTGTTGCTCTCGCAGCTCTTGTAAAACTATTCGTAAGTGTTCCTTATGTTCCGCTTCATTTTTAGAATAAATTAAGATGTCATCGATAAACACGACGACAAATTTATCTAAGTATTTATGCATTATATTATTCATTAGACACATAAAGACAGTTGGGGCGTTGGTAAGCCCAAATGGCATTACGACAAATTCGTAATGTCCATACCTTGTTCTAAAGGCTGTCTTGAAGATGTCCTCGTCTTTAATTCTTACCTGATGATATCCTGATCTCAGGTCTATCTTTGAGAAAACCATAGATCCACGTAGCTGATCAAACATATCATCTATGCGGGGCAACATATATCTATTTTTAATGGTCATCATATTTAGTTGACGGTAATCTATGCATAGTCGCATAGTTTCGTATTTCTTTTTGACAAAGATGACTAGTGCTCCCTAAGGGGACACACTGGGTCGAATGTACTTCTTATCTATTAACTCCTTTAGATGAGATTTTAGTTCATTAAGTTCTAAAATATTCATACGATACAGAGCTTTTGAGCTAGGTACAGCACCTAATACTAGCTCAATAGTGAAATCCAGTTCCCTCCGGGGAGGTAATCCTAGAATTTCCTCCGGAAAAACATCAGTAAATTTATTTAAAACAGGAATATCCTCTATTTTTAACTTATCTTTTTCAGATTTACTTGCCTCATCTGTAATGGTTACAGCATAGGCTTTACACCCTTTCCTGACTGCTCTTTTAAGTTGTAAAGCAGAAATCTGCCTAATTACAGTTTTCCTAGGAATACCTTTAACTGTTACTGGTTGTTCATTATTATTTACGAACGTAAAGGTTTTATCAAAACAGTTTAAAACTACCTTGTGCTGCTCTAACCAATCCATACCAATTAATAAATCATACGAGCCAAGTGGCAGAACATTAAGCTTCACTGTAGTTTTAAAATCATTCATAAGTAAGGCACATTCTTTCACATAACATGTTACTTTCCTTTTTGCCCCAGTGGCTAATTGAACTAACCAGGAACTATCAAACTTTTCAACAGTCAAATTACACTTTTCCACTATCTGAGGTGAAACGTAACTAAGACTAGCTCCTGGATCAATTAAAATAGTTACAGGGGTTTGATTAACCATACCTTCCACTTCCACCATGGAAGTCTGATAGTTAGCTTGGAGGTTCTCCAAAGCTGCATTTATTCTGGGCATAGTCCTCGCAAATTCTCCAATGGTCATTTCATCCTGCACAGTGTGAATATTGCTGTTTGACTTTTTCCGATTTGGGCAGACCGAGGCATAGTACGAGCCATTACATTCCCAGCACTTAACAGGATCTTTTCTTTCAAAATTCTTAGTGAAATTCCCATGATTGTTGGCAGCTTCCTTACCCTTAAAGTTGCTGGAATTATTAGAATTATTAGAAGCACCATTTCTATTTCCCTGGAAGTTCTTACCGTTAGAATGATTTATGTTCTTATTATTCTTTAAATTCTTCTGGGGTACAAATTCTTTCTTTTTAAACTCAGGCTGATTACTGTTCTTTTTAGCCTTCCAGTTGGCTATACCTTCTTTCTTCTTGTTCTGTTCAAAACAGAAATTAGCCTTCCGCATGGCTTCTTTCAGAGTCTTACGGTTATCATACTCGATTCTGTCCTTGATATGATATGGCAGACAGCTGAGAAACCGCTGCACTTTAGGTTTCTCATCAACTAAATAAGGTACATACCTCAACAAGCTTAAGAATTTACTGTTTAAATCCTTCATAGTCATGGATCCTAACTTTAATTCGTAAAATTCTTTAGCTCTTTCTTCATAATATTGTTCGGACATAAATTTATTCTTGAAGTACCTTTTAAAGGTACTCCAATTAACTTCTCTTTCCTTGATCCCCTTGACTCTTTTCAGATCTTGCCACCATATGTCTGCTTTTCCAGTGAGATTATAAATGGCCATTCTTGCCTTTAGCTGATTTGAATAGTTGTATATCTGAAAATACTTCCTCATCCCAGATAACCAGGACTCTGCTTCTTCCCCTTTTTCGGTCTCTCCATTAAAAGTTGGGGGCTTTATTTTTTAAACTCCCCGAAAATCTCTTCATATGGCCTATACTTCTTCTTTCTGTCATACAACTCAGCCTCACTACTATCACTAGTAGTGTAATAGCGTTGTTGTTCCTTAAATCCTTCAGATGATGAACTGCTTTCAGCTTTAGCTAGTTTCATCTTTTTAGATCCTTTCTGATGGCTAGCTTCCTCAGATTCGGATCTTTTGCTCCTCCCTTCAGTCTGAAATTTTTCCATCAAAATTTGGTTTAACTCTTCTTGAGTTTTCAAAATCCTTTCATTGTCCTTCTTGACTGACTCCATTTCAGTATTCAAATCCTTTATAGTCAGCATCAGATCTGAAGAGTGAGCAGTTACTTCTTCTAACACAAGTTCTCTAGACAATTGTCTTGTCTCGGTGTTTGGAGACTCCTCCTCAGCATATTCTCCTATCTTCTCCATACCTGCCTGTTAGATTCAGAAAAAGAAATTTTCTGTTCTTTACATAAAACAGAATATAAGTTAGTACATTATTTTACTATTCTATAGAAACTAGTTGGGCCACATCAAGGCCTAGTGTTTGAACCATGCTCTGATACCACATGTCATAACCCCAAATTTTTCAAAAAATTTAAATTTTTTTAAATAGCATATATTCTTAATAAATGCAGCCATTAACTGATTGATTAGTTTTATGTTACTAGAATTATAACTAAATGATCTTTTGATTATACTTATCCTTAAAGAATAGTCTCTTTTCAGTTACTGATTTGTTTTCTGTTTGCGACTACAAGGGGGAATGTCATGAAAGACTGGGCTTACTTAGCTTCCGAGCTAATGCAGCAGTTTTCCTTCTCTTACAGATATACAGGTAATATGTTCAGGTCGTTGCTAACAAATCTCTAAAGTATTCAATAACGATTTGCTATACAAATTTATTCAGTAAAAGTATATGCATGCTAGTCAGATTTACCAAGCTTCTCAAGGTAAAAGTTGAACTATGATTTCTTTTAAGATATTTTTGATAGAGAGTTGAATTCTACTAGTAAAGATGACCGCTATTTTTCCTTCATGAAAGCAGGATTAACACTTCTACGGAGTACGAACTTATTGGATATTCATACTGAATGCAAGTGTAAAAATGCAATAGATATTTCTTTATTGACATCAAGTATGGTAGAATACAAAATTAAAGATTAAATTTTACTTGTTCATAATTACTGCATCATGCCATGGTTAGAATTGCAATTGCAATTGTGAAAAGATAAGGTAGTCTAAGTACCAAACTCATATTTTCCTATATCATGAATTAAAAGGGTTTACTACTTGATACCAGTAACTTTGAAAGTTTCCTTTAGTATTTAAAAATCTATAATGATTAGAATATTGTTTCTATTCTAAATTCAAAGATTTGTTGGTAAGATTACATAACAATTTTCATATTTATTATACTCAGATGCCAATCACGATACTCATAACCATACTATCAAACCAAGAATGCTAAGTTTCCCAAGCTGCCAGTCAGATACTGACTTATAATATCTTTTGTAATCTTTGAGCTTGTGATTGACAAAAGACTAATTGTCACATAAAGATTTTATGACTATTGAAGGATTGTCATTATACAAGTTATAGATGACTATAAGGTCAAGAGTAACACCATGCACATGATCATTGCATCACTTAATTCAATTTATTTATTAATAATAAAATATTCTGAATTACATTCCACTTCTGTTGATTCTGCTAAGTCATCAGTTCCTATTTAGCATTAAATTTAACATAACGTCTCAGGAATATAATAAAAACAATTGACATTATTTTACAAAATTGGGGTATGTGACAGGAACTATGCCAACATGAAGGTAATGCCCCCTAAATGCAATCTTGAGTGGATTGAAAAGCTCTGTAGTTACAAAAGTTATGCGATGCAAGTCTACCAAACAAGCCTGGGATAAGTTAAAGATTATCTATGAAGGGGCATCTAAAGTCAAAGAATCCAAGCTTCATACATATAAAGGGTAGTTTGAGAGCCTTAAAATGAAAGAAGAATAAAATATTGGGGAATACCTTCTAAGAGTAGATGAGGTTGTCAATGCTATTAGAGGCCTTGGAGGAAAATTAAAAGAAAGAGAAGTGGTTAACAAGGTACTAAGAACATTTCCAATGAAGTATGAATCAAAAGTATCCACCCTAGAAAAATGAGATGATCTTGACCTTGTGATAGTATATGAACTACATGAAATCCTCACTACATATGAGATGATAATAGTACTAAATGAATCTTCAAGAAAAGAAGCGACATTTAAAGCCTCATCCAAGAACCAATAAGAGAACCTAGAAGAATTGGACATTTACCCCTAAAATGTTTCAACTATGGAAGAATTGGAAATTTTTCTTCAAAATATACTTACCCTAAACAAGATGATAGTGATGAAAGAGAAACCTCAAAGTTCAAAAAGGTTAAAACAAGAAACAAGAAGAAGTCCTATGAGAAAAAGAAAATTGTTTACTCCATGGAAGATAGTGAAGATGAAGAAACTGAAATTCTATTCATGGGTGTAGATACTCAAGCTTCAAATAGTGATTCAAATGTTGAAGGAGAGGTAGACTTAAGAGTTGAACTTGTTAGTGCTCTTGAAGAACTTGAGAAATGCAGAAAAAAAGAACAAACAATCAATACATGCCATTAGTAAGTTGGAAGCTCAACTTCTAGATGCCAAAAGGATTGAGGAGGACCTAAATTTGCAACTCAAAAGAAGAATACATGAATCTGAGAGACTTGAAGAAGAGATCATGCAATTCAAGAAAAAGCTTGATGAAGAATCTATCAAATCAAAGTTTGAGAACAGCTCAAGGATTTTATATGAAATCCTGAATAGCCAAAGACCATCGAGTAATATATCTGGTTTGGGTTTTAACAAAGAAAATAATCCCTAATGTTTCTTCTCTTTCACTAATCAAGGAGGAAATAAGAAAAGCTATGTCGAAGCACTATATAGTCCGGTTAAAATGGAAGAGATCAAAAAAGTTGTCCTAAGCTCTCAAGATAAAAACAGAAATAATGTGGTTCCTAAGAGACCAAATAGATACTAGCCAGATCTTTTTGAGTCATCGTTACTCTTGTAGTAACTTTGGTCATAAATCCCTAAATTGCAGAGCTTATGGAAAGGTTCGTGAATACAAGAAGAAGTCATCAAGTAACAAACCAAAACGAAATCATAACCTTTTTACACTTCTTCAAAAATATGACATAGAGTGTTACAAATGTAATAACCATAGATATATCGAAATAGATTGTAAATTGATGACTCCTACAAGAAAGACTGTTGCAATTAACTCTCAAGACACAAAACAGAAGACGTATTGGAGGGAAAGGGAAGAAAAAAAATGGTTCCATGATTGCCCTATGTGCAACAGAGAAACAAAACCTATGGCACTTGGACAATGGATTTTCAAAACACATGACAGGTGACCCAAACAAGTTCATAAAATTAAAAGATGATAAGGGTAAAGTCACATTTGGAGACAATATGTCTTCCAAGATAATTGGCAAAGGAACATATGTTGTCAATAACAAGATCAATGTAGAAAATGTATTACTAGGAGAAAACCTCAAGCCTAATCTCCTCAGTGTAAGTCAAACATGTAATCAAGAGCACATCTATATTTTTGACTCAGAGAAATGTGAAATCAAGACAAAGGACTCGAGAAGAGCTGCTAGCATTTCTATAAGAAATTCAAACAATGTATATATCCCGGAAAATGAGAATCAATGTTCCGTAAGTATGGTTGATGAAAGTTGGTTATGGAACAGAAGGTCGGGACATTTAAATTTTGGCAATCTTGTCAAAATAAGTAAGAAGGAAGTTATAAGAGACTTTCCTAAAATTGTAAAACCTCTAAACTCAGTTTGTAAACATTGCCAACATAGGAAGCAAACTAGAGTCTATTTTAAAACAAAAGAACATATGACCTCACATCCTCTGGAAATAGTTCACGCAGATCTCTGTGGACCAACAAGAACTAAAATCCCGCAAGGAGAATATTATTTCATGTTGCTCGTAGATGATTACAAAAGGATGAATTGGGTGACATTTCTCAAAGAAAATCAGAATACTTTGAGAAGTTCAAAATATTCAAGGCAATGGTTGAAAATGAGACATATATGAAAATCAAATGTCTTAGATCAGACAATGGGGGAGAGTTTACTTCAAAATATTTCAATGAGTTTTGTGAGATGCATGGCATTAAGAGACCATTTTTAGCTGCAAAGACTCCTCAACAGAACGGTGTTGTTGAAAGGAAAAATAGAACAGTCCAAGAAGTCGCCAGAACAATGATTAATAAAGCAAAGCTACCAGATGCATATTGGAAAGAAGCAGTACACACATATGTCTATATTCTTAATAGAGGACAACTCAGAGTGAATAAAGACAAGACTCCTTATGAAATATGGTATGGAAGACCAACCTCAGTCAAATATTTCAAAGTATTTGGCAATAATTGTTACATTACAAGGAACGAGGATGATCTTGGCAAGTTTGACTCTAGCATTGATGAAGGAATATTTCTAGGATATTTATCCACCAAGAAGGTGTATAGATGTTACAATAAAGGGTTACACCATATTGTAGAAAGTGCAGTTGTAAGAATAGATGATATAAAACCAAGAAGATTAAGAAGTCATGGCAGTGCTGAAAATAGAAATGATGAAAAAATGAAGACTTGCAAAAGGACGAAAGTACTCATGATGAAGAAGAAGGAATAGAGAAGGAAGATACATAGGAAGGTGAAGAATATTTCCCAAGACTTTATACAAAAACCCCATCTAGAAGAATACAAAAGAATCATCTGGGGACAAAGATCATAGGTGATAAAAATGTTGAATTCAGTCCAAGGAGACAACTACCATTTAATGAACAAGCCCTACTCTCAATAGTGGAACCTAAGGATTTTACAGAATCCAGGAAAAGTCATGAATGGGTCAAAGCCATAAATGAAGAATTATATTAGATTGATAAAAACGAGACCTAGAAACTTGTCCCAAGACCTAAAGATAAGAATGTTATAGGGATCAAATGGGTTTTCAAGAACAAATTCAATCAGGATGGTTAAGTGATAAGGAACAATGCAAGATTAGTATGTAAAGGGTATGCACAAGTAGACGGGATTGATTTTGAAGAAACTTATGCTCCTTTGGCAAGACTTGAAGGAATCATAATGTTTCTAGCACTCTCATGCCATAAAAATTTTAAAGTGTATAAAATGGATGTCAAGTCTGCATTTTTGAATGGAAAAATAGAAGAAGAGTCTTATATTGAACAACCTGAAGGTTTTCTATTATCAGAAAAGAGAGACTATGTTTGCAAACTGAAAAAGGCACTCTATGGTCTCAAACAAGCTCCAAGGGATTGGTTTTCAAGGATGGATAGATATTTAAAGCAACAAGGATTTAAGAGAGGGGCCACTGAAAGTAATCTCTACTTAAAAATCGAAGATGAAAATATGATCATTGTTGTTGTTTATGTTGATGCCATCATATTTGGAAGAAATTTACAAATACTAAGTGTAAACTTTGCTTCTGAAATGAAGAAGGAATTCAAAATGTCAATGTTGGGTGAACTAACATTCTTCTTGGGGTTACAAGTTTACCAAACAAACAAAAGGAATCTTTATCTCTCACACTAAGCACATCAAAGACATGCTTAAAAGATTTAAGATGGAAGACTCCAAACCTGTTAGTACTCTTATGATCACAAGTTGTAAATTAATTAAGGACAATGAGTCTCTGGAAGTGGATCATACCATGTATAAATCCATGATAGGAATCCGACTATATGTGACAGCTACAAGAATAGATGTGATGCAAGCTGTAGGCTTGGTTTCTAGGTTCCATTCAAGCCCTAAAGAAACACATGTAACAGCAGTAAAAATAATTTTTAAATATTTGAAAGGTACTATGGATTATGGGTTATGGTACCCAAAAGGTCAAGACTTCATATTAAAAGCATTTATTGATGCAGATTGGGCAATAAGTGTTGATGATCGAAAAAGTACCAGTGGAGCAACATTCTTCCTAGGAAATTGTTTGGTTTCATGGTTAAGTAAGAAACAATCTTCCATTTCACTCTCCACAACAAAGGCCGAATATATTATTGTTGCGTCGTGTTGCATCCAAGTCATTTGGATGAAGGAGACACTAGAAGACTTACTTGTGAAGTATGGGCACCCAATGATAATAAATTGTGATAATACCAGTGCCATAAATATGTCAAAAAACTCGGTCATGCACTCCAAGACAAAACACATACCAATAAAGTATCACTTCCTAACAGAACTAGTATCCCAGAAGGTTGTTAAACTAGAGTATGTGGACACAAAAGAACATATTGTTGATATCTTTACCAAGCCACTACCCAAGGAAGATTTTGAGCATCTTAGATGTAATTTGGAAGTAATATCCTTGCAACAGTTGTAGAGGAGGAAGCACAATCTCAAGGTGAGATATGATGACACAGGGAGTTGTCCGAAGAAATATTTTTTCATTGTTGTGAAAGGGGGAGAAAATTGACTAAAAAGAAAATGTTTCCATCGATGCCAAAGGGGAAGATGATCCAGGAGGATATTGGTGGCCACCCACCTATTCCTCTTGGACCCCCACCACTGTTTCTTTCAGTTTTCCAGTTTCCTTAATTGTAGCACAATTTACTATTTTTGGAATTTTTCGGGTCCTAAACTTCCGGAGCCATTTTGAGGCCCTAAACTACGTTTTTTTGGCATCAAATGGTCGAGCGAATATGAGTCCATTCTAGACTCAATATTTTCCATTTATGGATGTAGTCCTTAAATAGATCTTTCTAACGATGTATCATGTGCGTCAAACGGAGGTAGTATGCTAAAGTTACGACCCCAGGAAATTGATGTACCAAGTTACCCAATGGGGCCCACATTAAGGCGTTTCACCTCCTAGGGTTAGGTTTTTGGATTTGTAGGGTTTCCATTGTTTCTTAATAATATATAGGCCTTCGAGCCTCATTGTAACAGAGAGTTCAAAGGCATGTAGCTGCCACATCTCTTCTCAGAGATAAGCTACCAGTACTCTAGCTAGTTTATTTCCATTCTGTATATAAACAAGTTTCAGTTATTGATTAATGAAATGAAGTGTTATTTCCACTGCATATTTGTTTCCATGGTTATTTGTGTATTCTGTTGTGTTCCTACATAAATCTGGATCAGTGGTATCAGAGCAATCTGCTCTTTCTCGATCCTTCTTTGCATGTCCCCAATGAGGGCAGGGTATAAAGAGTTAGGGCTCGATCTGGTTGAACCTTTGCAAGATCAGCCTCGCAAATCTCGACGACCACCCATGAGGGATGAAAAGAAAGATGAGGGCACAGAAGATCCTATCAAAATGTTGCTCGAGGAGGCCCTTGAAAAACAAAGGAACGCGATGATGGATAGCTTCGCCCAGATCCTTCAACAACTTCCCACTGGCGTCGCATCTGCATCTAGCAGCCACTTTGGAGGTGCAGCCCCTTTTTAAGGTACAAGTAAACTTCGACATTCCCATATTTGATGGTCGAATAGATGCATACATTGTAGATAAATGGTTGAATCTATTAGAAGGATATTTCTCGGTTCATGAATTTTCTGACCGGGAAAAGATTACTTTTTCTCTACTCAAAGTCGCCCCCCATGTCAAGGACTGGTGGGAAACCTACTGTGAGAGAAAGGATGAGGAGGAACCCTCTATGTTCTAAGCTATACCCACTTGGAAATATTTCCAAGATGCCATAAAGGGACAATATTATCCGATGGGGAGCTATGAGGACAAGTACATCCAATGGACTACGCTGCGGCAGCAAAGAGATCAAGATGTGCATGAACTGACGAATCTGTTCCATACCCTGCGCACCAAGGTGGGTATCAAAGATTCAGAGAAACATTTGGTGCTGAAGTACTGCAGTTGTCTGCACAGATACATTCAGGAAGAAATGCAGTTCCTCGACATCTCCTCGCTTGGTATGGCATATCGGTATGCTACCAAAATTGAGCAAAAATTCAAACAGAAAAAGTGAGAATTTGGATCTGCGAATCAGAAGCAAGGGAAAGGTGCCCCCAAACCGCAGAACCAAGGACACAGCCAAGGCATGGTGACTCAAGAAAACTTGCCAAAGCCGCAAGCAAAGAGCAAGACTGCAAAGCCGAAGAAGGAAGCGAGAAAGTGGTGCGAGTTCCATAAGAGCCCCACTCACAACACAAGTGAGTGTTGGGCTAAGCAGTCACCGGTGGCTGAGATAAAGGCTTCTAAATAAGATGCATACTCTGACACTAAATCTGAACCCAAGAATGGGAATGACAGAGGGAAGAATATTATCGATGCAGAGCCCAATGCCATCGTTGCCACCATGAAGATCCAAAAGGAAGAACCAGAATATTCAGAGGAGGAGAAGCGTATTTTCCACTCCCAGATGTGGGTAAAGGGTTCCCTGCTACAGTTCATCGTCAACAGTGGGAGCCAAACGAAACTGATTTTAGCAGAGGTCGTGAAGCGGTTGGGTTTACCGACCACAGCATGCCCGCAGCCGTACACCATCGGGTGGCTTCACTAAGGACGAGATCTTCGCGTCAGCCAGCAATGCCGCCTTCCCTATAACATCAAGCCCTTCATCGATGAGGTATTATGTGATATTGCTCCTCTTGATGTTTGTGATGTATTATTAGGTCAACCATACTTATGTAAGCGACGTGCTGTGTATGAGTCCTAGCCTCGCGTTGTTATTATTACGTTGGGAAATAATTTGCACAGGATACTAGAGGTACCACCCCCTACCGCTATCTCTTTGGTTACTGCAAAACAATGCAGTAAGCTCATTTCCAAAACTGGGAAGTTTGTTTTCTTGATGATCCACCCTCAGGGCAAGAAGAAGATCGTGGCCACAACCTCCAGATAGGGCCCCTCCACATGACAATAACAAATGGACAAGGTCGTGGAGGAGTATCGGGACATATTCATCTCACCCACCGGGGTGCCTCTCCACTTCCAGGTCAAGCACCCCATCGATCTGACCCCAGGTGCGTCACTGCCCAATGGATCGATCTATCGCTGCGCTGTTCTAGAGAATGATGAAATCAAGAGGCAAATTCAAGAGCTGTTACAGAAGGGTCACATTCGGCCAAGTTCATCGCCCTGTGGGAGCCCGATCATGTTGGTACAGAAAAAGGATGGGACTTGGAGACTCTGTATTGACTATCAGGCGCTAAACAAGATCACTGTCCGGAATAGGTACCCGATCCCATGGATTGATGACCTCCTGGACCAGCTTAAAGGGGCAAAATATTTTAGCAAGATCGACTTAAAGTCCAGGTATCACCAGGTACCGATCGATGTGTGGAAGACTGCCTTCAAAGCCAAGGAGGGCCTTTTTGAATAGTTGGTCATGCCTTTCGGGCTGACGAATGCTCCTACAGCCTTCATGAGACTGATGGACGACATCTTGCGGCCATTCACCAACTCATTTGTAGTAGTGTACTTGGATGACATCCTCAGCTTTAGCCAGACTTGGGAAGAGCACCTCCACCACATCCGACAGGTCCTCCAAACATTGCGAGAGCACAAGTTGTGTGCCAATTTGGACAAGTGCACTTTTATCATGACCCAGGTTCAGTATCTAGGATACATTATTGATGAGTGTGGGGTACATGTGGATTTAACCAAGATCCAAGTCATTCGGGATTGGCCAGCCCCAACTACTCTAATAGAGCCTCGCAGCTTTTTGGGCCTTGCTAATTTCTACTGCAAGTTCGTGTTGGGATTCTCTCATATCACTTGGCCCTTAAGTCAAGTCACCAAGGGAGGAGCGAAAGCAAAATTCTTTTGGTCAAAAACTTAGCAGAAGGCATTTGTAGAATTGAAACATCGCCTCTGTTGTGCCCCAGTGCTCACATTACCAGACTTGCAACAACCATTCGAGATCGAGACAAATGCCTTTGACTATGCTATTGGGGCAGTTCTTACTCAACAAGGGCATCCAGTGGCATATCACAGTGAGACACTATCAAACACAATCCGCAAATATCCCACTTATGACTAAGAGATGTATTCCATTGTACAGGATTGCCGGCAATGGAAGCATTACATTTTGGGGAAGGAAACAATCATCCACATAGACCATCGACCCCTGCAATTCATGCAGACACAAGGGAAGTTATAGAATGATTGCCATCAGAAGTGGTCCACATATCTAAAACAGTTTCATTTGAACATCAAGTACAATAAGGGAAGCACCAATAATGTTGCAGACTTCAGCCGACCACCGATCGTGGCGATAACGACCGTGCTCAACTCTTGTGGGCATGAGACTTCTGATTGGCCTCTTCTCTACAAGAGCGATCCAAAATTCAGCCACACATAATAGACTCTCTTGGAGGGAAACCAAGTTCCAAAATTTCACCTCCAAGATGTACTATTGTGTCACATGGGACACCTTTGTGTTCCTTCAAGCGAGCGTGCCAAGATGATTTGGGAAGCGCATTACAGTCGGGTCACTGGGCATTTCGGGGTCGAGAAAATAGTGGCAGTACTGCAAAAGTATTTCTATTGGTGAAACCTTCGACAGGACATCGGGAAGAACATTTGATCCTGCACTGCCTGCGCCATTGCCAAACCATCCATCAAGAAGCAAGGCCTCTATACTCTGTTGCCTACCCCTAGTTGACCTTGGGAATCCATCTCCATGGATTACATGTCAGACCTTCCTTCTACTAAGCACAACAACGACTGTGTGTTTTTGGTCGTTGACAGATTCTCAAAGATGGCCATAATGGCGGCCTATAAGAAGAATATCACAGCAGAAGCCACTGCTAAACTCTTCTTTGAACGAGTGTGGGTACACTTTGGTATCCCATAGTTTATAATCTCAGACTGGGACAGTAGGTTCCTTAGTACATTCTGGTCTAGCCTATGGTCAATTCTAGACCCCAAGCTCACCGGGGAAAGTGGCTCACCGGGGACCAAGTTCAACAGAAGTTTCCTCATCTCATGGAGGAACTCAACGCAATGGGAACCATTGCTTCCTAAGGGGGGAGGAATGATCCAGGAGGATATTGGAGGCCACCCACCTATTCCTCTTGGACCCCCACCACTGTGTCTTTCAGTTTTCCAGTTTCCTTAATTGTAGCACAATTTACTATTTTTGGTAGCTTTCGGGTCCTAAACTTTCAGAGCCGTTTTGAGGCCCTAAACGACGTTTTTTTGGCATCGAATGGTCAAGGAAATAAGAGTTCATTTCGGACTTAATATTTGTTGTTTATGGATGTAATCCTTAAACGGATCTTTCTAACTATGTATCATGCGCATCAAACGGAGGTAGTATGCTAAAGTTACGACCCCGGGAAATTGATGTACCAAGTTACCCAACAGGGCCCACATTAAGGTGTTTCACCTCCTAGGGTTAGGTTTTTGGATGTGTAGGATTTCCATTGTTTCTCAATAATATATGGGACTTCGAGCCTCATTGTAACAGAGAGTTCAGAGGCATGTAGCCGCCACATCTCTTCTCAGAGATAAGCTACCAGCACTCTAGCTAGTTTATTTCCATTTTGTATGTAAACAAGTTTCAGTTATTGAATAATGAAATGAAGTGTTATTTCTGCTGCATATTTGTTTCCATGGTTATTTGTGTATTCTGTTGCGTTCCTGCATAAATCCGAATCAGAAGAATGTTGAAAATAAGTTGTCAATTGATGTCAAAGGAGTTCAAAAATGACAAAAACAACTGAACATGATGCAAGAGGCAGAGGATCGATAGGAATTCAACAATGCCAAAAAGAACTGAACATGATGCAAGAGGCAGAGGATCGATGCAAGAGGAAATGATCATGGATCAATGGTTAGGATTGAATCTGTAAAGAGATCAATGAATACAGAACGATCCACAATACTATAGCGCAAATCCGTATTTGATTGCAAATCAACGGTCATGAGAAAATCCGCAAACAATCGGCGGAATGCGAAAGGCGAAAAAGAAAATACAAAGTAATATGGATTTCTGCAAGTTGGAGTCATCCTTGTGGAATGTGAAAGGTGGAAGGCGGAAGGCGAAAAAGAAAATATAAAGTAATATGGGTTTTCGCAACCCGGAGTCCACCTTACGGAAGGCGGAAGGCGTAAAATAAAATATAAATTAATATGGGTTTCCGCAACCCAGAGTCATCCCTACAGAATGCAAAAGGCGAGAGTAGGATGGAGAAAAAGAAAAGAAAAAGTAATATGGGTTTCCACAACCCAGAGTCTGCCCTACGGAATGCGGAAGGTGGAAGGAGAAAAGGAAAATATAAAGTAATATGAGTTTCTGCAACCCAGATTCTGCCATGCAAAATGCAGAAGGCAGAAAGGCAAATTCGGAAGAAGTTATAGTGAAGAATTATCATTGCAGAGATGCAATTCTGGTAAAATTGCGTTGCAAAAATTATGACTGATAAACTTAAATAGAGTTAAAGAATTGTTAGAATGAAGAATTGAGTCTTTATGAAGAGGCATGATCTAAGAATGAAAAGGCACAACAGTGAAGAGATGCACTCACAAAAAACGTGTTAGACGGTATTTATAGACAAAAATGATGAGTGAGATAAATTGTCTCAGCAATACAGTTTACTGAATTTGTAGTAGTTAGATACCAAAGTAAAATCAGAGAGAGAAATCATAAAGCAGATCTGAAGATCATACAAAAATAGAGGGTGGTAAGGTGGAGCTAGAGAAGGCATCAAGCTTGCAGGGGGTTGTAGCCTCCTTCCAATAGTAGCTGTTAAATAAGGTGTAATAGCATCATGTGAGTAGTAGGTGACAAAACAGGGGGTTGCATTGTCCTTCCTGTAGTTGTTGGTAAATAGGGTGTGGTACCATCCTTGTCTATTGTAGTGGGCAAAAACTATTTGTAAATATAATTTTACAGTAACAGGACGTATTGGTGGTTTTTCCTAATTGGGTTCCACGATAAAATCTGTGTTCTATATTAATTGTTGATTCTGTGTGTTAAAAGTTAATTGTGGTTTTTAAGTTATAAAAGTTAGTAATATTGATTCCCCCCCCCCCCCCCTCTCAGTATTGTCCAATATTCTAACAGGACTGGGATGATGCTAATGGAAAGATTTCAACAAAGAAAGCATATGAAACTGTTGTTGCGGGGGCGAGGACATTTTTGCACTAGATGGTGGTCGATGAAGTTGTGGATGGTTATGTTTAGCGTCAACTATTGGTTAGACTTTGGAATGGTTAAAACCATGTGTTATTTAAAACTTAGGAATATTCCAAAGTAGGGACATGCCACCAAGCTCAACGAACCCCACATGGTTTTTCGTATAACATTATTATATATTTCGTTGCTTATTTGGTTTCGGGTCATATTTTTCATATGGCATAATGTGGACGCCAATCCTATGCTATGTTTGGCTGTAACATTAGATGTATTGACATATGGTTTAAAACAAACCATGTCATCTTTAAACAATTTGTAATCAAAATACTATGTTTACAAAAGAAGTTGTAACTAACCCAACCAAATGGGGCTAAGTTGGATTCACATGAATAGTGCCCAAGGAAGGGAAACTTAAGATATATAAACCCCATTATCTATTGTTTTTTGGGAGAAGATTTAGGGATCCATTTTGGTGGGAAAACTCTATATGCTTTCAAAGGATCCAGTTTAGAGCTCCATTGGAGTTCCATATACTTTGAAGAGGATTTTGGCATCCATGTTGAGAGGAGGAATTTTGCATCCATGTTGTGGAGTCCCATAAATTTTTAAGGAACCCATTTGGAGATTGTAAGATTAGCTCGAGGCTCAAAGCTTTGCAGGAGTTTTGAGAGAGCTATGTAGAGCTTGCAAATGCAAAGAAAGCTATCATCGTGAAGTCTAGAGTAAGGTCACTTGCATAATATGCCTTCTTGAATCCTTTGCTAGGGAGAAGGTACATTTGTATGTAAACATTGATGAGAAGGTCCCAACATATTTCATAGGAATATAATGAAGCGGTTCGACCTGATTGAGCTCGAAGACGTAGTTGGGGGTCTGGTGATATGTTATCAATGCGTCTCTCAAATGTGTAATGTTGTCTTGATTTTTCTTCACGCGTCATTTTTTTCCCGCATTATGTTTATTATATGCATTATATGGCTATCCTAAATACTAATGACACATCATAAAGATTAACATGCACACATGGATTCAAACCTTTTTGTAAGAAATCAGTGAATCAATAAAAAAATCCTTCTATATTGATCCTTTTTGTTTAAGTGAGTTTTGAATTGTTTTCAAGATCACCCTAGGATCAAATCAATGTGTGTAGGTATTCACATTTTTTTCCATAAGAAACGATGAAAGACAACTTCATAAGATAATCATTTATTGAGTGACATGATATAATGTACAAATAGTTGGGTATCTAGCTGACAAGAAGGAAAGGGATTAACAACATTTTTACATGGGAATGGTGCAAATAAATGACAAACATGGATTTGAATCTCATAACAATTATCTTGATGTATTTTTAAAAAGAAAATATCATAATGATGCAATCGTCATTGTTGCTTCACATGATTTGAATAGACAATGTTGAAAACACAACATCAAGCATTGTGAGAATGACACATGAAGTGATGAAATCAAGGGGATGGTAAAAGCCACATATGTAATTTTAATATCCAACCTATTCTAAGCATAACACATGAATTTTTAATCACAATGAGTATCACAAACAAGTTTTGGGCCAAATTTATGATTTTACGATGTGTTTTCCCATAGGTAGATTGAGAACCTAGAGGCCTCCACAAAGTTCATATTTCAAAATGCCAAAAAAATATACCCAGATATTTTGGGGACATAGACTCAACACTTATGAGATACATAGTTATGAAAACATCAATTAAAAAAAATTATGCAAGAGGGGCAATTGTTGCTCTCTGGTTTATTAAATTAGAGGAAGAAAGTGGAATAATGCATCCAACCACTCGTTGGAAAGGTATCAATGTCTACTATGTTGATCCGGATTTATGTGTGAACGAAATGAAAGAACAGATACATAATCATAATCACAGACATTTTGCAAACATAACAAAGATATAGTAAATGCATATTTTATTAAATGGTGGAAATAAAACAGAGTGCAATACAACAGCTAGAATGGCAGTGGCTATCTCTGAGAAGAGATGTGACTGCTACACTCATCCATGCAAAGATGAATACAAAAGGAGGCCAAAGGGGCCTATTTATAGTAAGGATGAGGGAGAGAACCCCAAAATTCCAAAACATAACCTAGAAGATGAACATAGCTCTTGAGAGAGATAATGGAACCCTTTGAACTATGGAAGATACATTATCCTATCTCATCCCCTCCTTCTGGTGATCGTGAAAACATTCTCTCCTGCATAGTCTCAAACTGTTAATGCCTAAGTAACGACCTCCTTCTGGGAGTGAAGGGAAATTGAAGAGAAAGGGAAGATCTTGAGAAGGTTGACGATGAGAATTTCTTGGAAATATTGATATGAAGAGATACTTTCAACCTATTTTAGAACGAGCTTTCATACTTTAAGCACATGTTGCGATAGAGATATGATAACATGCCAAGGTAGCAGGATTCCATTAGACATATCACTTAGTCTTACTTTACGGTGGAATCGAGAATGGAAGACATATAAAGTACTATTCAAAAGAAAAGAAATCAAGTTGATGGGTTCATAATCGATATGGACAATATGATGAAGATGAATCACTGGATCCATTTCCAATGTACCCCAAGCTTTGGAATGAAGGAAATGGAGGAATAATTTGTACACCTCCTAGTTCAGTTGGAAGACATGCATGCCTAGGATTGAAGAACATGTATTTATTTCTATTTTTGTCTAGGTTATGAGATGTAAACGTATATTCCTCTTATGATATGTAAATGTATATTCCTCGATCTCACAACTGACTTCCCCTTGATTTTGTATAACCACCTCAATCTCACAACTCATTTTGTTTAACCACCTTGATTTTGTACTTTAGCTTGTCCTAGAGCTTGGTTATCCTCATGAAATATGAGGCAATATTCTTGGACTTCGTCATCTTCATATTCGGTAATCGATTCCTCAATGTGAGAGTCACATTGATGCTACTGTGTTCAAATAGTTTCTTCAAGGTTTTGAGCGTCTTCCTCGCTGTCGTCTTTTCTGAGATCTGAGGAACCAAGTGGTCTCTAACTGAGTCCACTAAAATCCTTCTTGCTTTGGCATCATTCTTCCTCTAGTTGTTGAGTGTCACCATTTAGATGTTAATACTATGATGTGGATGGATGTGTGTATAATTTATTAAAAAACATTAATATTTGTTTATATGTTTCACTCTTTTATTTAATAGGCATTTGAATTGAAAATTAAAATTTTAGAATTTTATGAATTCTTGTTTATATGTTTCATTCTTATATTTAATAAGTATTTGAATCGAAAATTAAAATTTTAGAATTTTATATTATATGCATATTAAAGTTATAGGTGTAGATTAATACTAAATCTTTAATGTTTTTTTAAGTATCTATAAGGAATTTGAATATGTGATCTTTCATTTACAACTTTTTGTTTTAATTAATGGTTACTAATTGCTCAAATCTCTATGGGCTTAAATCTTTAATATTAAAAATAAAATAAAATAAAAATATTATTTTCTATGTTGATGATAAAATTTTTCAATGTCAAAAAGTGAAAGTAAATTGTTGGCAACCATTTGAACACTATCTGATTTTGGACTTATTAGATTTTATAACCAATCCTAAAAATGGTCCCATGCATTCTTATTTACACAAGCTTTCTTTCTCGACTCAATTAAAACATCAAATAATTTCCTTACAGTTTTGCTACAGAATGAACCTTTGACTATAAAAATTGATTTCAAAATTAAAAATTGAAATTGACAATGTAATGTGCATTATATAATTTTTATTAATACTTAATTTTAAATGACATAATGTATTTTATAAAAATAAAATTATATTTAATAAATGACAATATCATTATAAATATTTAATATAGAGAACATACTAATTATCATATAATCAAAACATAAAATAATTTCAATAAAAAATAAAATTGAGGAAATAAAAAGCAGAATAAATAATTTTAATAAGAAATAAAATTGAGAATATAAAAGGCAGAATAAAAATTACAACGAAGAGACTGACAATTATTCTGTGCTCCAATGTCTTCACTCCTTCCGATTAACAATCACTCTTTATGATAACAAGACCTGCCTCTTCTACTGCAAAAAGCAACTCCTCAGATAACCCTATGATAAAGAGATGGAAAAGTGATTTAAGCAAATGCAGGTTATTCCAACGTTCAGTTTTCCACCTTCAGGATTGTTGATCAATGTGGTGAAGCTGTTGGCCTCGTCTACTTTTCTTTTCCTTTAATTGAATTTCGCGTGGGAAGCACATTTCTTTCAATTGAGTTTCTTCTGGAAAGCCCATTTCCTGAAGTTGTAAGCGGATGCCTATTTGATAAAGGTTGGCTCTGTCCACCAACTGATAATCTGCGCTCAATTGTACACACAGGTGATGATTCCACTTCACTTGTAATTCTTTTAACCCCGCCATTGATTAGTTGATTTTCGAAAGACTGTAATGAATTTATAATGACTTTTTAATCTCACTAGCAAGTTTTCCATTCGCTAAGTTACCATGAACCAGGGGCATCTAAGCCGTCAAAATAACCTGAGGATCGCACCTAGCCTGGACCGCACCAGCCCTTAACATGGTTGGAGTTTTGGTATCCGCGAGATTAGAACCGACGACCTTTCTGCTTACGGGGTGTCTTAACCATACTCCACCACCAACTCTTCTACATCTCACGAATACTTTATATGCTTCATTCTGATATTTAATAAGTATTTGAATTGAAAATTAAAATTTTAGAATTTTATATTATATATATATTAAAGTTATAATTATAGATTAATACTAAATCTTTAATGTTTTTTTAACTATCTATAAGGAATTTGAATATGTGATCTTTCATTTACAACTTTTTGTTTTAATTAATGGTTACAAATTGCTCTAATCTACATGAGCTTAAATCTTTAATATTAAAAATAAAATAAAATAAAAATATTATTTTCTATGTGGATGATAACTTTTTCCAATGTCAAAAAGTGCATTGTTGGGAACCATTTGAACACTATCAGATTTTGGACTTACTAGATTTTATGACCAATCCTAAAAATGGTCCCATGCATTCTTATTTACAGAGGCTTTCCTTCTCGACTCAATCAAAACATCAAATAATTTCCTTACAAAATACTTGGAAAAATTCCAAGTTTTGCAACATAAAAGCTTTGATTATAAAAATTGATTTCAAAATAAAAAATTAAAATTGACAATGTAATATGCATTTATATAATTTTTATTAATAATTAATTTTAAATGATGTAATGTATTTTATAAATGACAATATTATTATAAATATTTAATATTGTAATATATTTTATAAAAATAAAGTTAAATAATTAAAAAAAAAAAATATATATATATATATATATATATATGAGAGAACATACTAATTATCGTATAATCGAAATATAAATTAATTTCAATAAAAAAAATTGAGAAAAATAAAAAGCAGAATAAAAATTACAATGAACATCATGACAATTATGCCCTTCTCCAATCTCTTCACTTCTTCCTATAACAATCTCTCTCTCTCTCTCTATAGATATATATATGAGAACATAATAATTATCATGTAATCAAAACATAAAATAATTTCAATAAAAAATAAAATTGACAAATTAAAAAGCACAATAAAAATTACAATGATGAGAATGACAATTATCCCCTTCTCCGATCTCTTCACTCCTTCTGATAACAATCACTCTTTATGATAACAAGAGGTGCCTCTTCTACTACAAAACTCAACTCCTTAGATAATCCTATCATGTCATATTTCAAACATGGAAAAGTGATTTAAGCAAATGCAAGTTATCGCAACCTTCGTTTTTCCACATTTAAAGACTTTTGATCAGTGTGATGAAGTTGTTGGCCTCGATTCCATGAATACTTTTCTTTTCCTTCAATAGAATTTTGCTTGGCAAGCCCATTTCTCTCAATTGAGTTTCGCCTAGAAAGCCCATTTCCTAAAGTTGTAAGCAAAGTTTCGGGTGCTTTTACAAGCACAGGCATAGGCACACATGGAGGTAATTCTTATTAGTAATTAATTTTTAATGACAATATCATTATAAATATTGTAATGTATTTTATAAAAACAAAAATTATATAATTAATATATATGTATATATATAAGACAACATAATAATTATTATGTAATCAAAACATAAAATAATTTCAGTAAAAAATAAAAAATTACAATTTATGAGAAAAATAAAAAGAAGAATAAAAATTACAATGAACAGGATGACAAGTATCCCCTTCTCCGATATCTTCACTCTTTTTTATGAGTCTATTGTAATGCTATAATACTGTAGCTCGACTGCACCTTTCTGCACCATATCACGTATGAAGTGATACTAAATTTCTATGTGCTTCGACTTGTCGTGAAAAACAGGGTTCACTGGCATCTGCACACAACTTTGGTTATCACGGTGAATTACGAATAGCTCTGGAATGTTACAAAATAATCATGCAAGAAGTTTATGAAGCCAAACTGCTTCTCAAATTGCTAGTTAAATACTCGGCCTTTGCATGTATTAAGAGCTACTGAGTTTTGCTTCCTACTGCACCAAGAAATTAATGCAGAACCCAGACTGAAACAACATCCTGGAGTACTCTTCCTATATGTAGTGCATTTGGCCCAATCTGAGTCTGTAAACCTTTGCAATTTCAAGTCACATTTTGAATCATATCGTAGACCATACCCCATAGTGCCATGGAAGTATCTGAGCACATGTTTTGCAACGATCTAGTGAATCTGCCTCGGTTCACACATGACCTAACTAAAGGTATTCACAGCAAAACAAATATCTTGTTTGGTGTTTGTCAGATACATTAAGGACTTAATCAGCTAGCGATACATATTGGGATCGATCAAATTTGAATCTGAAGCAGAATCTCAACTTCTTCAAATTTGCATCAATCGGAGTAGCTATGGACTTGCAGTCCAACATTCTGAATCTCTTCAGGAAATCTATTGTGTATTTTCCTTGACCTAGGAAAATATACTTCTTTTTCTGCCATACTTCTAATCCCAAGAAGTAATGCATCAATCCAAGATCCTTCATTTCGGACTCAGTGGATCATCATCCACAACCTTGTGGTAAAGGTTGAGGTCTACCTCACTCTTGGTGAATCCCAGATTCATCAGGGTTCTATCTATTCATCCATACTAAGCACAAGGTGCTTGCTTGAGTCCATATAAATCCTTTTTTAGCTTGCATACATGGCCTCCTTTCCATGGACAATAAACCCTTCTGGATGTTCAATTTATACTTCTTCCTCAATAATACCATTGAGTAAAGATGTCTTGACATCCATCTGGTGCAACTTCCATCTCATAGCTAAAGCAATAGCAATGATCGATATGATGGAAGTGCATCGATCCACAGGAGAAAATGTATCATCATAATCAACTCCCTCTTTTTGAGAGAACCCTCTAGCAAAAAATCTAGCCTTGTATTTTTCAATGACCCCATCTGCTCCATGCTAGATTTTGTATAACCACCTAGATCTCACAACTAACTTCCCCTCAGGTCTAGGCATAATCTCCCACGCATCATTCTTCATGATGGATTGATATTCTTCCACCATGGCATCCTCCCAAACTTTGGTGGCTGGGTGCTTCTTCATAAGTGGTGGGTTCTAAGTCAAGGATGTGACTTAGCAATTCCACATAACTGGAGAACATCTCTGGTCTTTTTCTTTCTTGGAAACTGCCATTTGGAGCTTCATGCTCCTCTGCGTCCTATAACGTTTGTTGTTCCCATCTAGGTCTTTTCTAGCTTATTGCAATATCTTTGGGATCATCTGTTGTCTCGACTGGATCAAAGGTATCAATGGGTTCATTTTTCTTTGTTATCTCCCTCTGAGCTTGAGGGGGAGATGGTCTCATCTCCTGTGATCCTAGCATCTCCTCATCATCGATATCCATGTATGATCCTCTGCCTTTCCTGACAACCATTTCTTCTTCAAAGGTCACATCCCTGCCAACTTCAAATTGTCTCGATCCTGAGATATAAATTATGTAGGCCTTTGAAGATTCATTGTATCCGACGAAAGTTCTCCTCTTGCTTGAAGGTTCTAACTTCGTCCTTTTCTTCTTGGGCACATGAATGTGGACTGGACATCCAAATATTTGGAGGTGATCCACTTCTAGTTTTACTCCTATGAAAGCTTCTTCGAGGGTCATGTTCTTTACTACCTTATGTGGACATTTGTTTTGTACATATACAACTGTTTTAGATGCTTCTTCCATGAGAACATAGGTAGACTCTAGTCATGTATCATGGCTTTGGTTGCCTCCACAATTGTTTTGTTCTTTCTTTTAGTAACCTTGTTTTGTTGGGGGTTGTAGGGAACTGTGAGCTCCCTCTTAGTTCATGCTTCCTTGCAAAAATCATTGAATTCTGTAGAGGTGTATTTTCCACCATTATTTGATCTTAGGATCTTGATCCTCTTCCCAGACAAATTTTCGACTTGTACTTTGAATTCTTTGAACTCGTTGAGTACTTCTTGTCATATGTCCTATCATGTGTCTAGATGCACCACTATCTATGAGCCAGGTATCACAAGTGGTGGGAACAGTACCTGATAGAGATGATATGAAAAAGAATTTTGTACGATCTTCAGTCTTTTGTTTCTTGTGATGATGATCTTCTTCTACATCAGCAGTTGAAGCTTCATGCTTCCTTTTGTGTGAACTTCGACAGCTACTGGCATAATGATCGTATTTCTTGCACATGTAGCATTGGACATGAGATAGATCCTTCTTTTGTTTCTTTTGATCTAGGGGAGGACTTTATCTCTTATCTCGGCGCTTGCGATTGAAGGACTTCCGTGCCCTTACCTTCCTTTTCCTTGCATGAGATATGAACTCTTGATTTTCCTCAGGTTGAGCGCCATGAAGCCATTGGCATGTTGTTATTCTCGTCTCTTCCTTAATGCTTTCTGCCCGTAGCTTATCAAATTTGGGCAACTTGGTTCAACCACTTATAGTTTGGATAAAAGACTCCCAAGATGGTGGGAGACCATTTAAGGTGGTCATAACAAGATCATTTTCTTCAAGATTGTCTCCACTAGACTTTAGCTTGCCCCGGAGCTCGGTGATCCTCTTGAAATATGAGGCAATATTCTTGGACTTCGTCATCTTCATATTCGACAGTTTATTCCTCAATGTGAGAGTCACATTGATGCTACTATGTTCAAATAGCTTCTTCAAGGTTTTGAACATCTTCCTCGTTGTCTTCTTTTCTAAGATCTGAGGAACCAAGTGGTCTCTAATTGAGTCCACTAAAATCCTTCTTGCTTTGGCATCATTCTTCCTCTAGTTGTTGAGTGTGACCATTTAGATGTTAATACTATGATTTGGATGGATGTGTGTATAATTTATTAAAAAACATTCATATTTGTTTATATGTTCCACTCTTTTATTTAATAGGCATTTGAATTGAAAATTAAGATTTTAGAATTTTATGAATTCTTGTTTATATGTTTCCTTCTTATATTTAATAAGTATTTTAAGTGTCTTTAAGGAATTTGAATATGCAATCTTTTATTTACAACTTTTTGTTTTAATTACTGGTTACTAATTGCTCTAATCTCTATAAGCTTAAATCTTTAATTTTAAAAATAAAATAAAATAATATTTATATTATTTTCTATGTTGATTTCAATTTCAAAAAGTGAATTGTTGACAACCATTTGAAAACTATATGATTTTGGACTTATGAAATTTTATAACCAATCCTAAAAATGGTCCCATGCATTCTTATTTACAGGGGCTTTCTTTCTCGAACTTAATTAAAACATCAAATAATTTCCTTGGAAAAATTACAAGTTTTGATAGAGAATGAAGCTTAAATCAATTTTTATTAATACTTAATTTTAAACGACAAAGTATTTTATAATATATATATATATGACAATATGATTCTAAATATTTAATATTGATAACATACTATCATATAATCAAAAACATAAAATACTTTCAATAAAAAATTAAATTGAGAAAATAAAAAACAGAATAAATAAATTCAATAAAAAATAAAATTGTGAAAAAAAAAAAGCAGAATAAAAATTACAACAAGAGAATCACAATTATCCCCTGCTCCTATTAACAATCACTCTTTATGAAAACAACACCTGCCTCTCCTGCTGCAAAAATAAACTGCTCACTGCTCAGATAAGAGATGGAAAAGTGATTTAAGCAAATGCAGGTTATCTCAGCCTTCAAGCACTGCTGATCAGTGTGGTGAAGCTGTTGGCCTCATTTCAAAGCTACTTTTCTTTTCTTTCAATTGAATTTCGTTTTCTTTTCTTTCAATTGAATTTCGCTTGGGAAGCCCATTTCTTTCAATTGAGTTTAGCTTAGAAAGCCGATTTACTGAAGCTGTAAGCGGCTGCCTGTTTGATAAAGGTTGCCTCTGTCCACTAACAGATAATCTGCGCTCAATTCTACACACAGGTGATGATTCCACTTCACTTGTACTTCTTTTAACCCCACCATTGATTAGTTGTTTTCCGAAAGACTGTAATGACTTTTTAATTTGAGAGGTCTTTTTAGAAGCAGATGCTGTCTCAGTTCCTGTATTTGTTTCACCCTCGGTCCCAATTTTTACAACTGATAAATTTCTACGCTCATTTCCGAGACCCCTACGGTTGCCATTTGGTTTGTCTACCGGCGTCTCCTCCTTATTAAGCTTGGATATCTCCCCATAATCTTGAGAAACCATCCCACCATTACAATTACCATTTTGTACCTCAACTTTGTTTATTACAGTCCCTTCGACGCTCAATCTACGAGGTGTATGGAGTTTGTATTGAGACTGTAACTGCGCTAGTTCTGCTTCTTTCCTTGCCAACGCCTTCTCCAAACTGTCTACCTGCGCTACTTCTGCTTCTTTCTGCGCTAGTTCTGCTTCTTTCCTTGACAACGCCTTCTTCAAACTGTCTACCTGCGACTTCTACTTCTTTACTTGCCAACGCCTTCTTCAAACTGTCTCCTTCTGCTTCTTTCCTTGCCAACGCCTTATTCAAACTGTCTACCTGTTCTTTAAGCTCACGAATTTCTCCACTTTCTTTATTCAAACGAGCAGCACCCAGTTCAACAGAGGCCACTCTTTCAGCAAACTTAAGGGTGCTCATTGTCTCTGCATATGAATACTGTTCAGGACTTATGTGCAGTTGCACAAACATCAGGGTCTTTGCCTTGCCCCCTAACGAATCTTGAAGCAATTGAGTCAATTTGCTATTTCGATATGGCACATGGGGACTCTTTTGTGCCAATGCTGCAAGAACATCTCCTAGAGATGAAAGGGACTTGTTGATGTGTTGTGCCTCCTTCAAACGATCTCCAGTTACTTCAGATTTATCCACCCTCTCACTTCCAGCAAGATCTACCAAACTAAGGTAGCTATGAATGTTACACCCAGAAACACGATCTGTACCTTGCACATGCACAGTCAATACACTGTGAGAACGGCTGCTGCAGTCATTCAGTGCAGTATAGCTAACAGCACGATTCTTTTGGCCAAAATTGATCAAATCCAAAACATCAGAGGCTGCTTTAACGGGCATAAGTATGGCATCAGGTACATTAAATCCATTCTGAGCATTATTTCGAATATCTAATTTCTTGT
>LPNX010846700.1:60086-80112 GCA_001517045.1 Pseudotsuga menziesii
TGGATTCGACAGGGTTCTGGTCAACATTTTCCTTGTCACTTGTTATTTCTACAGCAACTCGCTTTAACCAAGCTCCTATAAAGCCATTAGATTGAAGGATGTCATCGAGTCTTTTCTCTCCCTCGTCAATGTTTACAACTGACGGGTTTGACAACGTTTCGGGTGCTTTTACAGGCACAGTTGACTGTTGAAGGAAATTTCGTGTCTTTCTGGGAACCGTAGGGGTCCTCAAAGGGCCATTTCCTCCACACTGTTTCCATTCATAATAAGCCTTCAGCGCCAAGATACAGTCAACAATCTTTGCAGTAGAAGTAGAACCCGGCTGCAAGCTTTCCTGCTCAAAAGTAGGCAACTTCATCTCTTCAACAGCTACAAGAAAATTCTTAACATTCTCAAAATATTGATAGGCAGATAAAGAGCGTGCTTCCTCCACATGATTTGCAACGACCTTGGACACTGCTCCCGGTTGAACCTTGTTGAGAAGGTTACATAAAATGATCCCATTTCTCAAGCAAAGACAAAACTCCTCCTCGGATGGCTCACACGGTATATCCAAAGACGCAACCATGCTCTTTACCCATGCTGCAGCTTCAAACCTTCTATTCGCTGCTTCCTTTGCTTTTAGTGAAGCCAATAGACCATCAGAGAGGCTCTTAGAATTCGATCCGCTGCCTTGTTCTACATTAGAAACCTGTGATTCCGTGGCACTCGTGAACATATTGTTTCCAGAGACGAATGGGGAAGGGACCCTGCTGGGAGTGGAATTTGGTTCTAGAGACATTTGTTTTTTTCTTGTTCAATAAATATCACCAGAAAACTGAAAAACCACGAATGTAAGACAATGAGGGCGGTTTGGCCTTCTTTGCAAACTCAGTCAATGCTGTTCAGTAGGTGGGTATGCTTCATTTTCTGCAAATACAGCAGCTTATCAATCAGAAGCACTCAACCAAAAGACTTCTTTTCCAAATGGGTATTCACCAAGAGAAATTTGTAGCAGCTTATCAATCAGAAGCACTCAACAAAAAGACTTCTTTTCCAAATGGGTATTCGCCAAGAGAAATTTGCTGCAGCTTATCAATTAGAAGCACTCAACAAAAACTTTTTTTCCCAAATGGCTATTCACCAAGAAAAGATGGGGGAGATCAAATTTGGAAATGGTTAATCGCCAAGAAAAGAATTGGAAGTCTTGTGTTTGAACTTAGGATGATCAAATAGGAATACATATATATATATAAACTTTTCATGCCAACCCTATTTCCTTAGCCGACCTGCCGTCTTGTGTTTGAATATCCCATATAGTATTGATTGATTCTGGATTCTTTTGCACTGGTTGGAGTAGTTAAAAAATCATCTGGTATTATCATGGCTTTCATTTATTAAAATAGCTTTGCTTGACTAGACTGGAATCTTTATTCACTAGAAAATTTGAAACTTTATTATGGGGGAGCTGCTATGACAAATGATAAATGCTTATAGCAGCAATGTTTTATAGTAATATTTTGGATTTTTTTTTCTTTTTTTCTTAGTAAAAAACTACTATAAATTTGTTTTTAGGGTTATGTACCATCATTAAGCACCCCAAAGGAGTTTTCATCAAAAAAAGATTAATTTTATTGCAGAGGGGTGCTCACCAACAAATTGGTTTTGAAGCAATCGAATATCTTAGAGTATCTAATGGAGATTTTTCACTATAAGAGTATAGATTTATTTATTTATATTTTTTAAGTGAGATGGTGGATTTTCTTGCCAATACTTTGTAAATTCTTCAGCAATGTGTTTGTATCCTTGAGGAAAATATCTCATTTCTTGATTTCAATGGATGTATAGGTGGTCAAACTTCATTGCAATTTTCTAGCTAATGCATCATGTTTCACATTTCTCCAACAACTAAGCAACCACATATTCTATCATCCTATTCTATTTTCCTTTAGGCGAGCGACTCGTCTTTAATGCGAATATGTAAGGTGTCATACCCATCCACACCCATCCTTAGCATGAGGTATGGTCACTCATGGGCATCTACCAGCTCCGACATCCCACCAGCTACGACGACTGAAACATCCATGTCTAATCAACTGGTCACTATTCACTGTTGGACATTTACTGCTTAGGCTTGACAACCATGTCATGCCAACGCTATTTCCTTAGCCAAAGTGTCATCTTGTGTTTGAATATCCCATATAGTATTGATTGATTATGGATTCTTTTGCAGTGGTTGGCGTAGTTATAACCTGGTATCATCATTGCTTTCATTGATTAAAATCTCTTTGCTTGACTAGAATGGAATCTTTATTCAGTAGAAATTTTGGAACTCTATTTGGGAGGGATTGTAATCTGGTTTACAGTACAAATAGAGTTGAATCTTTGTTGATGAGTTAATCTTTGATTGTAAAAAAAGTGTAGACAATGTTGAAGACATTTTTAATTTTTGATCATAAATTTTGAACATTTTTCAACAATCTATAAAAATGTTAGCATTTAAGACAAGTAATATAATTAGTATATTGAATATGGGAATATCATGAAACAACTAGGGTTCTATGGCAAAGACAAGTGATAACCTTTGGTAAAAATTGACAATGTTTTATAGTAATTTTTTGGATTTTCTTTTTCTTTTTTGTCAGTAACTGCTATAAATTTGTTTTTCGGGTTATGTACTATCTTTAAGCACCCCAAAAGAGTTTTCATAAAAAAAAAAATTAAGTGAGATGGTGGATTTTCCTGCCAACACTTTGTAAATTCTTCAGCAATGCGTTTGGATCCTTGAGGAAAATATCTCATTTCTTTACCAGTGTCACCTTAGTCACTTGTCCCCAACTACTTTGGAAGTCGAAACCTCCTAGGGGAGAACCCTAGTTCAACTCCAGAAAATACACTAAACACCAAAAATGCCACTTTCGAGGTTATTAGAGACCATTGCATTATTGGAGTCAAACAATGAGAGTGAGAAGGGATGTACTACAAGTGTTTGTGAAAAAATGTCAGAGTAGTTCTTAATGCAGTAGTATATCAGACCAACAATAAACACATATGCAAATGCCATTCAAATATAAGCATTTATCATAAGTACATCAGTGTAAGAAACTAAAGTTGGTCTAGATCGTATTATTATGAGTGACATGTGTTAAAGCATATAAGTATCATCCAAATGTTCATAGTAGTGTTATAAAGTTTAACAAGATTTCATCTTTAATACCAATTTGACCACTTTTGCACTAACTAACCAATAACAAAGGTTGAAGTGAATGAGTGTTACTAGCAGACTCTGAGTATGTATTAAATGCAGCAATAAGGTGAGGTTTTGTGTACTTTACATTAAGTCGAAGCATGCATATACATCAATAATAGTAGACGATAATACAAACCACTTATCAGATGTTGGATTTTACCTTTAGGCATGCATGGAATGGTATATCAATATGGATTACATGTTATGACAGCAGTAAGAAATAGGCACCTTCCACACATTATCATATCAGTGCGTAGACAAGTTATTTGCATCCATTAGCATCCAAATTGTATTTTTATTAATTTAAAATAAGTGTAGACAATGTTGAAGGCATACAAGCGATCACCTTTGGTAAAAATTAGCAATGTTTTATAGTAATTTTTTAGATTTTTTTAGATTTTTTTCTTAGTAAAAAACTGCTATAAATTTGTTTTCGGGTTATGTACTATCTTTAAGCACCCCAAAGGATTATTCATCAAAAAAATATTAATTTTACTACAGAGCATTGCTCACCAACAAGTTGGTTTTGAAGAAATCCAATATCTTAGAATATCGAATGGGGATTTTTCACTATAAGAGTATTGATTTATTTATTTATATTTTTTAAGTGAGATGGTGGATTTTCTTGCCAATACTTTGTAAATTCTTTAGCAATGCTTTTGCATCCTTGAGGAAAATATTTCCTTTCTTGACTTCAATGGATGTATAGGTGGTGAAACTTTATTGCAATTTTCTAGCTAATGCATCATGTTTCACATTTCTCCAACAACTAAGCAACCACATATTCTATCATCCTATTATGTTGCCCTTTGGGAGAGCCTTATTTACCAGCCAAACTCGTCTTTCAATGCAAGTATGTAAGGTGTCATACCGATCCACACCCATCCTTGGCATGAGGTATGGTCACTCATGGGCATCTACTATTAAGATTTCATATGTTAGACTAGATTCATTAGTGTTCAATTCAAAAATCATAGCAGCATCATATCCAGAATCACTGATAAAAACATAATCACAAGATAGACACAGTATTTATCTTGAGAAACCCTCAAGGGGAAGAAAACCCAACAAAACTTCCTTTGTATAAGATGTATAAGATATAACCCCAAAAACATTTATCCTCCTCTTCTTGTTCTGTCTCTCTCTTTCTCCTATGCGCTACACAGGTGAGAGTCTGTGTGCTCTAATAAGAACCACGGCTCTTTTATTTATACACAATGAGCCAACTAACTTTCACCCTAATCAAGTCGGCCCCACTAAACTATTCGGGTCGACTTCACCTAGGAAGACTCAAAACAATATATTATATTATTAATTAGGGTGTCATTGACCCGACTTACAATGGATGATTTACCTCATGACTCTATGATGACCAAATACAATAGTACCACCCCATCGGAGGAATAATAACAACCCCCTTGGGTTACATCAATAAAATACATTTAGAATATCCTTTGAAGTTACAATATTCAACACTCCCCTTTAATGAGAAGGTTATTCTAATGACCACATCATCATAGACAATAGGAGCACAGAGAGATAATATCTTCAGCAATACATCGAGGTAATACATCTATACGTCATAGGAAGTTTTCACAATTAGTAACTGGAACATTTACTCTTCAATGTCTTCATCTTCTGCATCTGATGATCACTTGAACATAAAATCTATTGATTAAAACTCATGCTTAGAGTCTCTTCCAATGTTGTCATAATTGTCTTCATAAAATTTTCATTACTAATATAATTCCTCGACAACAATTATAAACTTCATCTTCATTGGAAATTACTTAGACTCTCCTTGCTCTGTTTGGATTGAGTTGAATGAAGCACCCCATAT
This sequence comes from Pseudotsuga menziesii, assembly GCA_001517045.1. Classification (NCBI taxonomy): domain Eukaryota; kingdom Viridiplantae; phylum Streptophyta; class Pinopsida; order Pinales; family Pinaceae; genus Pseudotsuga; species Pseudotsuga menziesii. Next base: position 65,156 of record LPNX010846700.1, read on the forward strand.
TTGACTTGAAAATGTTCAAACCATTGATAGACACAAATGTTTTTCAATCAATTTCCTTACCTCTGGACCCCATAAAGAATCCCCTTGGTCTTACGTCCTCCATATGTATATTCTCCAATTCTACAACAAGTTCCCATGATCCTCTACTCCAAAATAAAGAATTGCTCTTGTTCAGAATTCTTGAGTTTATTATCTTGCACTTTTAAATTCATTGGTGGATTTTCCCTTTCCATAGAATCTCATAGAACTCCTTCAATAATCATAGCCCCTAAATGAATACAACTAAGTTTGACCTTATTAGTCTTTAGAAAACTACAAGGATTCTGGAGTTGATTATCTTGCGCTTTTAAATTCATTGGTGGATTTTCCCTTTCCATAGAATCTCATAGAACTCCTTCAATAATCATAGCCCTTAAATGAATACAACTAAGTTTGACCTTATTAGTCTTTAGAAAACTACAAAAAATACTAGCACGTGTTCCACAATATACGGTGAGACTATGGAACCAAAAAAATATGTGAGGAATTTCTTCTTACATTCAAAGAATGATTACAAACCATGCTTATACAACACATCTAAAAGTACTTTCTCAAGGGGTTTCTTTCAAACATGTTGGAGTGCTAACTCATTAGGTGGTTTTTTTCATACATGTTGGAGTGGTAATTCATTAAGTGGTTTCTTTCAAACATGTTGGAGTGGTAACCAACCTCGACTACGAAAAAGTGTTTTTATCATAACCTTTTAGTAAGATATGACACTGAAGTGATTTAAAAGGAAGAATGAAGTAAGTAACTAGGGATATGTCCAGTAAAAATAGGTTTTCAAAGTGCGTTGAATTTCTATGTCAAAGATGATAGGATACATTCTACATTACAAAGCTTTTTACAATTTCATGCTTTGATCAATGGTGACTATTTTTGGCACAACCCTTTCATCAAAGGTTAGAATGGCATGCTTCTATTGGGATATGAAATTAGATCCATAGATTTTCTCCAATATCAACATACTTTTAAAGTACTTTAAATTGATATGCCAAATCTACTAAGAGATATTCTAGAATGTTGATTTTTAATAGTGGAGATTTTGGAACAAGTAGTCGTTATTTTTGGCATAATTTTTATTTATGACATCAAAATGAAGTGATTCGTATTAAGTAGAGAACTAGAATTTGAGGACAATGTAACCTCAAAATGCTTTTGAAATTTCTCCTTTTCCCCCTCAAAATAAAACTATTATGCTAGGATACACTCCGAATTACAGAGCTCTTTACAATTTCATGCTTTCATAAATGGTGAGTATTTTTGGCACAACCCTTTCATCAAATGTCAACATAACATGCTTCTAGTAGGATATGAAACTAGGTTCATAGAGCTATCTTCAATATAAACATATGTTTAAAGTACTTTGAATTGACATGTCAAATGTGGTAAGAATTATTCTAGAATGCTGATTTTTAATAATGGAGATTTTGGAACAAGTAGTGGCATTATTTTGGGCATAAATTTTACATATGATATCAAAATGAAGTGATTCAAGTTAGCTATAACTAGAATTCGTGAACCACATCCCCTCGAAATGGTTTTTGAAACTTCTCCACTTCTCCCTCATAATAAATTGGGACTATAATCTAGCTCCACTGCCAATGCTTAGAAACCCATTCGATCATTTCTAGGCTCTCTATCAGAATGTATTCAAGTCTCCCAACAAGTTCCCTAAGAAACATGTTTTCCACATGATCTAGGTTAACGTAGTTTTCGAGAGCAAAGATGTCAACGCCTAATTTTACCTTAAATTCCTTAAATATTTGATGGAATTTAGATTTAAGCCTATTAAACACACATATACCTTAATTTTTGTGCAACCAGATGGGTTTTGGGGAGAAAAATCCATAACTATCAGGATGGAACAATGCTTACCTTATACCAAATTAAACTTCGAGCTCTATAACCCTAGGGCCCTTATCTGATGTTGTTTTCCCAATATGCTTATCATCATATGTTACCAATTTAAAACCAAACAATGGAAAAAGACTGTCTTCCTCCAATCCAAAAGGAGTACCTACAGAAGAATGAAACCTTGAATGTTCACCATCAACATCCCACTGCATAAAACCCTGGATCCATACCGAAACATTATTCACTTCACACTCAATGAAAAATAGACATATGGTCATATCGAGGAGAAATGGCGTCAATACAAGAAACCCCATCGGACTGCATACAATTGATATTCTAACATCTTGATTATATTTTTTGTGAGACACGAGGGTCTCAAAAGGTTCACTCAACCTAGGGGTGTAGTGTGAGGTCCACCAAACATAGGAAATCTGCCTTGATGGAGTAGAGAGCCCATATCACGTGTGTCGGGAAAAAATTGCAAACCACCCAACTTAAAAGCCAAAAACTAAAACTAGTGATGCAAATAACACTACAGCTAACATGAAAAAGCTAATCTCTCACTTTTTTTAAACAAGGTTGGTACTAGGTTCTCATAAATGAGAACTTGAGTCCTTTGATGCCATAACATCAAAACACATAAAAGACGCCTATACTAGTAAGCCATACCAAATTTGCACTGGGGTTTACAACATCAAAGCTAAGTTTTTCATCTATTCTTTAAAGCTGAGGTTTTAAGTCCAAAGAAAGTGTAGGTTTTTCAAAAGCCTTTTTAATTGGGAATGCAAGCTTTTTAAATAGAACAAATTTAATTTTGATGAAGTACAAAGACCATCTAAAATGTTTAAAAATTTCAATAGAGTAGAAACAAAATAAAATCTAAAATTCTTTGGGAATGCAATCCCCAAACAAACCAAATTTAATTTGATAGAAATAAATAGTATCCAAATTATTAATAAAACCAAAAATGAAAATTTTCTAATATCTTTATTAAATTTCTATGATCGTCATTCATTCCATTTAAATTCTTCTAGAAAGGAATGATGTTTAAATTAAAACTACTATGCTAGGAGAGGAAGACAAATCTGAATTAATTATTGACTTCATTTCTAATCAAAATTTTAAAAGTTAAGGAATTATGATTAAATTAAAACTACATATTTGAAGCGGAAGACAAATCTAAACTAATTATTAACTTCATTTCTAATCAAAAGTTTAAAAAGTTACAAATATTTAAAAAGAAATATATAAAAGATAAAAGGATATCAATGCATAATTTTACCTTAAATTCCTTCAATCTTCCAAGGGCCTTTTTTACTCTGGGTTATGGAGCATAACAATCAAGGTTAAATATATAAAAGGTGTGTCAACCATCCGTTGGATTCAGAGATTGAGTTTAAGTATTGTTAATTCCTCCATTATCTGGAAAGGGCTTATTAAATCCCTAGTATTGATCAAGTCGTGGGAATTACTAAAGATGTTATCCAAGTCTCTAACCATCCAACCTCACAATAAAAACATCTTTGTTTTAACATGAGTTAGAAGGATGGGTTGTGGCAGTCTGTATGCACAATATTGGTATCAGGCTAATAAGCTAGGACTATCCGACAAAGTGAAGGAGGAATGGAACTATTTTGTGTTAGCATTGAAAAGAGTTGGGATTGTTCTATTTTCCAAAGATGATTCATTATTCTAGGAAATGTTGAAAATAAGTTGTCAATCGATGTCAAAGGAGTTCAGAAATGAAAAAAACCACTGAACATGATGCAAGAGGCAGGCGATCGATAGGAGTTCAACAATGACAAAAACCACTGAACATGATGTAAGAGGCAGAGGATCGATGCAAGAGGCAATGATCATGGATCAACGGTTAGAATTGAATCCACAAAGAGATCAACGGATGCAGAATGATCCACAATACTATTGCAAAAATCCACGTTTGATTGCAAATCAACAATCAGGAGAGCATCCGCAAAAAATCGGTGGAAGGTGGAAGGCAGAAGGCGAAAAAGAGAATATAAAGCAATATGGGTTTCTGAAACCCGGTGTCCTCCCTGCGGAATGTGGAAGGCGGAAGGAAGAAGGCGAAAAAGAAAATATGAAGTAATATGGATTTCCGCAACCCAGAGTCTGCCCCGCGAAAGCCGAAAGGCGGAAGGTGTAAAATAAAATATAAAGTAATATGGGTTTCCGCAACCCAGATTCCACCCTGCAGAATGCGAAAGGAGGAAGACGGAAGGCGAAAAAGAAAATATAAATTAATATGGGTTTCCACAACTAGAAGTCTACCCTGTGGAATGCACAAGGCAGAAGGAATAAGGTGGATTGGGTTTTCGCAACTCGAAGTATGCCTTGCAAAATGTGGAAGGCGGAAAGGAAAATTCGGAAGAATTTATGGTGAAGAATTATCCTTGCGAAGAGGCAATTCTAATAAAATTGCATTGCAAAAAGGTATGACTGATAAACATAAATAGAGTTAAAGAATTGTTAGAATGAAGAATTGAGTCTTCAAGAAGAGGCGCGATCTAAGAATGAAAAGGTGCAACAGTAAAGAGATGCACTCACAGAAAACGTGTTAGAGGGTATTTATAGACAGAAATGATGAGTGGGATAAATTATTTCAGCAATACAGTTTAATGAAGTTGTAGCAGTTAGAGACCAAAGTAAAATCAAAGACAAAAATCGTAAAGCAGATCTGAAGATCATACAAACACAGAGGGTGGTAGGGTGGAGATAGGGAAGGCATCAAGCCTGCAGGGGATTGTATCCTCCTTCTAGTAGTAGCTGGTAAATAGGGTGTAATAGCATCCTGTCAGTAGTAGTTGACAAAATAGGAGGTTGTATCCTCCTTCCAGTTGTTTCTAGTAAATAGGGTGTGGTACTGTCCTTGTCTATTGTAGCAGGAAGAACCTATTTGTAAAAATAATTTTGTAGTAATAGGACGTATTTGTGGTTTTTTCCAATTGGGTTCCACGATAAAATATGTGTTCTATATTTCTTGTTGATTTTGTGTGTTAAAATTCAATTGTGGTTTTTAAGTTATACTAAGTTAACAATACTGATCCCCCCACCCTCTCAATATTGTCCAATATTCTAACAATTGGTATCAGAGCGGGTTCCTTCACCACAGTTTAACCACTGGAAGGAAGATCCTATTTAAAAACTAGTATGGATCAACAAGAAGGATTAGCCACTAACAGAGCTCCACTATCCACAGGAGAAAACTATGCATACTGGAGTGTGAGAATGAAGTGACATCTAATGTCCCTTGGATGGAAGGTTTTGGTAGCAACTGAAAAGAAGTATAAAATAGAAGACCAAGCACCTACAGACCCAGTCGAACTAGGCCAACATGAACCTAATGCCAAATCCCTAAATGCAATCTTGAGTGGATTGAGAAACTCTGTAGTTACAAAAGTTATGCGATGCAAGACTACCAAACAAGCCTAGGATAAGTTATGAAGGGGCATCTAAAGTCAAAGAATCCAAGCTTCATACATATAAAGGGCATTTTGAGAGCCTTAAAATGAAAGAAGAATAAAATGGGGAATACCTTCTAAGAGTAGATGAGGTTGTCAATACTATTAGAGGCCTTGGAGGAAAATTAAAAGAAAGAGAAGTGGTTAACAAGGTACTAATAACATTTCCAATGAAGTATGACTCAAAAGTATCCACCCTAGAAGAATGAGATGATCTTGATCTTGTGATAGTATATGAACTACATGTAATCCTCACTGCATATGAGATGACAACGGTACTAAATGAATCTTCAAGAAAATAAGCGGCATTTAAAGCCTCATCCAAGAACCAATAAGAGAACCTAGATGATCTGGAAGCTCTTTTTATCAAAAAACTTGAGAAAGGTACTCGCAAATACAAAGAAAAGTTACCCCTAAAATGTTTCAACTATGGAAGAATTGGACATTTTGCTACAAAATGTACTTACCCTAAACAAGATGATAGTGATGAAAGAGAAACCTCAAAGTTCAAAAAGGGTAAAACAAGAAACAAGAAGAAGTCCTATGAGAAAAAGAAAATTGTTTACTCCATGGAAGATAGTGAAGATGTAGATACAAGTGAAGATGAAGAAACTGAAATTCAATTCATGGGTGTAGATACTCAAGCTTCAAATAGTGACTCAAATGTGGAAGGAGAGGTAGACTTAAGAGTTGAACTTGTTAGTGCTCTTGAAGAACTTGAGAAATGCAGAAAAAAGAAAAAACAGTCAAACCATGCCATTAGTAAGTTGGAAGCTCAAATTCTAGATGCCAAAAGGATTGAGGAGGACCTAAATTTGCAACTCAAAAGAAGAATACATGAATCTAAGAGACTTGGAGAAGAGATCATGCAATTCAAGAAAAAGCTTGATGAAGAATCTATCAAATCAAAGTTTGAGAACAGCCCAAGGATTCTATATGAAATCCTAAATAGCCAAAGACCATCGAGTAATATATCTAGTTTGGTTTTTAACAAAGAAAATAATCCAGAATGTTTCTCTTTCACTAATCAAGGAGGAAATAATAAAAGCTTTGCCGAAGCACTACATAGTCCAGTTAAAACGGAAGAGAGCAAAAAAGTTGTCCTAAGTTCTCAAGATAAAAACAAAAATAATATGGTTCCTAAGAGACCAAATAGATACTAGCAAATCTTTTTGGGTCATCGTTACTCTTGTAATAACTTTGGTCATAAATCCCTAAATTGCAGAGCTTATGGAAAGGTTTGTGAATACAAGAAGAAGACATCAAGTAACAAACCAAAAGGAAATCATAACCTTTTTACACTTCTTCAAAAATATGACATAGAGTGTTACAAATGCAATAACCATAGACATATCGAAATAGATTGTAAATTGATGACTCCTACAAGAAAGATTGTTGCAATTAACTCTCAAGAAACAAAATAGAAGACGTATTGGAGGGAAAGGGAAGAAAAGGGAAGTTCCATGATTGCCCTATGTGCACCAGAGAAACAAAACCTATGGCACTTGGACAGTGGATGTTCAAAACACATGATAGGTGACCCAAACAAGTTCATAAAATTAAAAGATGATAAGGGTAAATTCACATTTGGAGACAATATGTCTTCCAAGATAATTGGCAAAGGAAAAGATGTTGTCAATAACAAGATCAATGTAGAAAATATATTACTATTAGAAAACCTCAAGCCTAATCTCCTCAGTGTAAGTCAAACATGTGATCAAGAGCACATCTGTATTTTTGACTCGGAGAAATGTGAAATGAAAAAGGACTCGAGAAGAGCTGCAGGCATTTCTATAAGAAATTCAAACAATGTATACATCCTGGAAAATGAGAATCAATGTTACTTAAGTATGGTTGATGAAAGTTGGTTATGGAATAGAACGTTGGGACATTTAAATTTTGACAATCTTGTCAAAATAAGTAAGAAGGAAGTTGTAAGAGACTTTCCTAAAATTGTAAAATATCTAAACTCAGTTTGTAAACATTGTCAACATGGGAAGCAAACTAGAGCCTGTTTTAAAACAAAAGAACATATGACCTCACATCCTCTAGAAATAGTTCACACGGATCTTTGTGGACCAACAAGAACTAAAAGCCTGCAAGGGAATAGATGGTTGGCCACTAATCTACATCTGGATCATATGTTGAGCAACAAGCATTTTTACAATATATATGAAAGATTTATATCTTTATGAAGGGAAAAAACCAAGGGTTTTGGCCATCACTTGAATTAATTAATGTTTTAATATTTGTCAAGGTTATTTCAAAGTGTAGAGGGGTAGGAAGGGGGTAGAGGACCTACCCTCCATATGCATGGTACATGGAAAAAGGATGAGGAAAGAAGTGTGTATGGTGGGGAATGTTAAAATATCCAGTAAGATATTAAAGTACTAACATTCTTTAGGTCAAGAGAATTCATGCTCCACAACTTGGAAGTGATGGGAAACCTAGTTAATTTGGGGAGAATGGCAATAGAGGGCCATTACTTCTATTGTGAAGAGCAATATACAAGAACATAGCTCTTGAGAGAGATAATGGAACCCTTTGAACTATGGAAGATACATTATCCTATCTCATCCCCTCCTTCTGGTGACCATGAAGGCAATCTCTCCTACGTAGTCTCAAACTCTTCACGCCTAAGTAACGACCTCCTTCTGGGAGTGAAGGGAAATTGAAGAGAAAGGGAAGACCTTGAGAAGGTTGACGATGAGAATTTCTTGGAAATATTGATATGAAGAGATACTTTCAACTTATTTTAGAACGAGCTTTCATACTTTAAGCACATGTTGCGATAGAGATATAATAACATGCCAAGATAGCAGGATTCCATTAGACATATCGCTTAGTCTTACTTTATGGTGGAATCAAGAATGGAAGACATATAAAGTACTATTTAAAAGAAAAGAAATCAAGTTGATGGGTTCATAATCGATATGGACAATCTGATGAAGATGAATCACTGTATCCATTTCCAATGTGCCCCAAGCTTTGGAATGAAGGAAATGGAGGAAGAATCTATACACCTCCTAGTTCAGTTGAAAGACATGCATGCCTAGGATTGAAGAACGTGTATTTATTTCTATTTTTGTCTAGGTTATGAGACGTAAATGTATATTCCTCTTATGAGATGTAAATGTATATTCCTCGATCTCACAACTGACTTCGCCTTGATTTTGTATAACCCCCTAGATCTCACAACTCATTTTGTTTAACCGCCTTGATTTTGTACTTTAGCTTGTCCTAGAGCTCGCTTATCCTCATGAAATATGCGGCAATATTCTCGAANACCACCTAGATCTCACAACTCATTTTGTTTAACCGCCTTGATTTTGTACTTTAGCTTGTCCTAGAGCTCGCTTATCCTCATGAAATATGCGGCAATATTCTCGAACTTCGTCATCTTCATATTCGGCAATTGATTCCTCAATGTGAGAGTCACATTGATGCTACTGTGTTCAAATAGTTTCTTCAAGGTTTTGAACATCTTCCTCGCTGTCGTCTTTTCTGAGATCCGAGGAACCAAGTGGTCTCTAACTGAGTCCACTAAAATCCTTCTTGCTTTGGCATCATTCTTCCTCTAGTTGTTGAGTGTGACCATTTAGATGTTAATAATATGATGTGGATGGATGTGTGTATAATTTATTAAAAAACATTAATATTTGTTTATATGTTTCACTCTTTTATTTAATAGGTATTTGAATTGAAAAATAAAATTTTAGAATTTTATGAATTCTTGTTTATATGTTTCATTCTTATAAGGAATTTGAATATGTGATCTTTCATTTACAACTTTTTGTTTTAATTAATGGCTACAAATTGCTCTAATCTACATGAGCTTAAATTTTAATATTAAAAATAAAATAAAATAAAAATATTATTTTCTATGTGGATGATAACTTTTTTCAATGTCAAAAAGTGCATTGTTGGGAACTATTTGAACACTATCTCATTTTGAACTTACTAGATTTTATGACCAATCCTAAAAATGGTCCCATGCATTCTTATTTACGGAGGCTTTCCTTCTCGACTCAATCAAAACATCAAATAATTTCTTTACAAAGTACTTGGAAAAATTCCAAGTTTTGCCACATAGAAGCTTTGATTATAAAAATTGATTTCAAAATAAAAAATTAAAATTGACAATGTAATATGCATTTATATAATTTTTATTAATAATTAATTTTAANAACATCATGACAATTATGCCATTCTCCAATCTCTTCACTCCTTCCTATAACAATCACTCTATATATATATATGAACATAATAATTATCATGTAATGAAAACATAAAATAATTTCAATAAAAAATAAAATTGAGAAAATTAAAAAGCACAATAAAAATTACAATGACAAGAATGACAATTATCCCCTTCTCCGATCTCTTCACTCCTTCTGATAACAATCACTCTTTATGATAACAAGACCTGCCTCTTCTACTGCAAAAATCAATTGCTCATATAATCCTATCATGTCATATTTCAAAGATGGAAAAGTGATTTAAGCAAATGTAGGTTATCGCGACCTTCGTTTTTCCACCTTTAAGGACTTTTGATCACTGTGATGAAGTTGTTGGCCTCGATTCCATGAATACTTTTCTTTTCCTTCAATAGAATTTCGCTTGGCAAGCCCATTTCTCTCAATTGAGTTTCGCCTAGAAATCCCATTACTTAAAGTTGTAAGCAAAGTTTCGAGTGCTTTTACAGGCACAGGCACAGGCACACAAGGAGGTAATTCTTATTAATTAAAGGTAATTCTTATTAGTAATTAATTTTTAATGACAATATCATTATAAATATTGTAATGTATTTTATAAAAACAAAAATTATATATATATATAGGACAACATAATAATTATTATGTAATCAAAACATAAAATAATTTCAGTAAAAAATAAAAAATTACAATTTATGAGAAAAATAAAAAGAAGAATAAAAATTACAATGAACAGAATGACAAGTATCCCCTTCTTCGATATCTTCACTCTTTCTAATGAGTCTATTGTAATATTGTAATACTGTAGCTCGACTACACCTTTCTGCACCATATCACGTATGAAGTGATACTGAATTTCTATGTGCTTCGACTTGCCGTGAAAAACAGGGTTCACTGGCATCTGCACACAACTTTGGTTATCACGATGAATTATGTTTAGCTCTAGAATCTTTCAAAACAATCCTACAAGAAGTTTATGAAGCCAAACTGCTTCTCAAACTGCTAGTTAAATACTTGGCCTCTGCAGTACTAAGAGCTACTGAGTTTTTCTTCCTACTGCACCGGGAAATTAATGCAGAACCCAAACTGAAACAACATCCTGGAGTACTCTTCCTATATGTAGTGCATCTGGCACAATCTGAGTCTATAAACCTTTGCAATTTCAAGTCACATTCTGAATCATATCGTAGACCATATCCCACAGTGCCACGTAACTATCTGAGCACATGTTTTGCAACAATCTAGTGAATCTGCCTCAGTTCACACATGACCTAACTAAGGGTATTCACAGCAAAACAAATACATTGTCTGGTGTTTGTTAGATACATCAAGGACTTAATTAGTTGGCGATACATAGTGGGATCGATCAAATTTGAATCTGAAGCAGAATCTCTCAACTTCTTCAAATTTGCATCAATCGGAGTAGCTATGGACTTGCAGTCCAACGTTCTGAATCTCTTCAAGAAATCTATTGTGTATTTTCCTTGACCTAGGAAAATATCCTTCTTTCTCTGCCATACTTCTAATCCCAAGAAGTAATGCATCAATCCAAGATCCTTCATTCCGAACTCAGAGGAGAGTTTCTTCTTACACTATATAACAGGTCATCAACATACAGTACCAAAATCAATGGATCATCATTCACAACCTTGTGGTAAAGGTTGAGGTCTACCTCACTCTTGGTGAATCCCAGACTCATCAGGATTCCATCTATTCATCCATACTAAGTACGAGGTGCTTGCTTGAGTCCATATAAATAATTTTTCAGCTTGCATACATGACACTCCTTTCCATGGACATAAACCCTTCTGGATGTTCAGTATATACTTCTTCCTAAATAATACCATTGAGTAAAGATGTATTGACATCCATTTGGTGCAACTTCCATCCCATAGCTAAAGCAATAGCGATGATCAATATGATGGAAGTGCATTGAGCCATAGGAGAAAATGTATCATCATAATCGACTCCCTCTTTCTGAGAGAACCCTCTGGCAAAAAATCTAGCCCTGTATTTTTCAATGACCCCATCTGCTCCATGCTTGATTTTGTATAACCACCTCGATCTCACAACTGACTTCCCCTCAGGTCTAGGCATAATCTCCCACACATCATTCTTCATGATGGATTGATATTCTTCCACCATGGCATCCTCTCAAACTTGGTGTCTGAATGCTTCTTCATAAGTGGTGGGTTCTGAGTCAATGATGTGACTTAGCAATTCCACATAACTGGAGAACCTATGAGATCTTTTTCTTTCTCGAAAAGTGCCATGTGGAGCTTCATGCTCCTCTGCGTCCTATAAGGTTTGTTGTGCCCATCTAGGTCTTTTCTAGCTTATTGCAATATCTTCGGGATCATTTGTTGTCTCAATTGGATAAAAGGTATCAATGGGTTCATTTTTCTTTGTTATCTCCCTCTAAGTTTGAGGGGGAGATGGTCTCCTCCTGTGATCCTAGCATCTCCTCATCATCGATATCCATGTATGATCCTCTGCCTTTCTTGACAACCATTTCTTCTTCAAAGGTCACATCCCTGCTAACTTCAAAATGTCTAGATCTTGAGATGTAAATTATGTAGGCCTTTGAAGATTCATTGTATCCCACAAAAGTTCCATTCTTGCCTGAAGGTTCTAACTTTGTCCTTTTCTTCTTGGGCACATGAATGTAGACTGGACATCCAAATATTCAAAGGTGATCCACTTCTAGTTTTACTCCTATGAAAGCTTCTTCGGGGGTCATGTTCTTTACTACCTTATGTGGGCATTTGTTTTGTACATATACAACTGTTTTGGATGCTTCTTCCATGAGAACATAGGTAGACTCTGGTCATGCATCATGGCTTTGGTTGCCTCCACAATTGTTTTGTTCTTTCTTTCAGTAACCCTGTTTTGTTGGGGGTTGTAGGGAACTGTGAACTCCCTCTTAATTCATGCTTCCTTGCAAAAATCATTGAATTCTGTAGAGGTGTATTCTCCACCATTATCTGATCTTAGGATCTTGATCCTCTTCCCAGACAAATTTTTGACTTGTACTTTGAATTCTTTGAACTCGTTGAGTACTTCTTGTCATATGTCATGTCATGTGTCTAGATGCACCACTATCTATGAGCCAGGTATCACAAGTGGTGGGAACAATACCTGATAGAGTTGATATGAAGAAGAATTTTGTACAATCTTCAGTCTTTTGTTTCTTGTGATGATGATCTTCTTCTACATCAGCAGTTGAAGCTTCACGCTTCCTTTTGTGTGAACTTCGACAGCTACTAGCATAATGATCGTATTTCTTGCACCTCTAGCATTGGACATGAGATAGATCCTTCTTTTGTTTCTTTTGATCTGGGGGAGGACTTTATCTCTTATCTCAGCGCTTGTGATTGAAGGACTTCCTTCCCCTTACCTTCCTTTTCTTGGCATGAGATACGAACTCTTAATATTCCTCAGGTTGAGCGCCATGAAGTCGTTGGCATGTTGTTATTCTCGCCTCTTCCTCAGTGCTTTCTTCCCGTAGCTTATCAAATTTGGGCAACTTGGTTCAACCACTTATAGTTTGGATAAAAGACTCCCAAGATGGTGGGAGACCATTTAAGGTGGTCATAACGAGATCATTTTCTTCAAGATTGTCTCCACTAGAGTTTAGCTTGCATCGGAGCTCGGTGATCCTCATGAAATATGAGGCAATATTCTTGGACTTCGTCATCTTCATATTTGAGAGTTTATTCCTCAATGTGAGAGTCACATTGATGCTACTGTGTTCAAATAGCTTCTTCAAGGTTTTGAACATCTTCCTTGTTGTCTTCTTTTCTGAGATCTGAGGAACCAAGTGGTCTCTAACTGAGTCCACTAAAATCCTTCTTGCTTTGGTATCATTCTTCGTCTACTTGTTGAGTGTGACCATTTAGATGTTAATACTATGATGTGGATGGATGTGTGTATAATTTATTAAAAAACATTAATATTTGTTTATACGTTTCACTCTTTTATTTAATAGGCATTTGAATTGAAAATTAAGATTTTAGAATTTTATGAATTCTTGTTTATATGTTTCCTTCTTATATTTAATAAGTATTTGAATCCAAAATTAAAATTTTAGAATTTTATATTGTATGCATATTAAAGTTATAGTTATATATTAATACTAAATCTTTAATGTTTTTTTAGTATCTTTAAGGAATTTGAATATGTGATCTTTTATTTACAACTTTTTGTTTTAATTACTGGTTACTAATTGCTCTAATCTCTATACTCTTAAATCTTTAATTACAAAAATAAAATAAAATAAAATAATTATTTTCTATGTTGATTCCATTGTCAAAAAGTGAAAGTGCATTGTTGGCAACCATTTGAACACTATATGATTTTGGACTTATTAAATTTTATAACCAATCCTAAAAATATTCCCATGCATTCTTATTTAGAAGGGCTTTCTTTCTCAAACTCTATCAAAACATCAAATAATTTCCTTGGAAAAATTACAAGTTTCCTACAGAATGAAGCTTAAATCAACTTGTATTAATACTTAATTTTAAATGACAAAGTATTTTATAAATATATATATATATATATATATATATATGACAATATCATTCTAAATATTTAATATTTTTTTTTTTTTTTTAACAAGAACGGTTATGTTGCATTAATCAGCATTCTGGCAAGCCAGAATCAGAAAGTTACAAATCTGAAGGAAGTTGGTGACCTCTAATAGTGCTGCCAACCTTCTTGTGAGTGTCTTGGGAGACAAATCCCATCTGCGTCTAGAGCTAATTCGAGAGAATGACAAAAATTGCTTACATGAGTAAACTCTCACAAACTGTGAGCAAAGTAGAAGACAGAAGCAAAGCATTAAACCGAGTGGGATGAAATTTGCCCCTTAAAAAAAGGATCCAGCTTTTTCTGAGAACCTAAAGAAATGCTGGAGGCCGCCTCCTTTTCTCTACGCGCTTTATTGGACTTTCGCCCTCGGGTAAGGGGTGGAGACGGGACTGAAATGTCTTCAGGTTCAGAAGTTTCCACAGAGCCACTAGAGGGGACTGAAACAGCCAGACCTGCTGGGCCAGAGGGTTCAGGATCTAAAGCCCGAATTTCCCTGGCTACTACTGATTCTGGGGGGGCGGGATCCTGAAGACTTTCGTCTGCTGGAGGATCTTCCATAACTGCTGTTGCTTCTGGATCTAGGGCTTCATCTTCCTTCAGCGCATCAAAGCTGTTTTTATTTTCTAGAGTTGCCTCTACTGAATGAGTGGCCTTCAGAGCCTGGGCTGGCTACTTTCGCCTTGGCTGCCTTCGCCGGTTAGTTACTGGCTGAAAATCACCTTCTTTAACTGGTCCCGCTCCCTCAGAGGCTTTGGGGCAGCTTTTTGCGAAATGA
>LPNX010846700.1:80335-118392 GCA_001517045.1 Pseudotsuga menziesii
AATGTCCTACAGAGATCCTTTCCCCCAGAGATGTAAGGGAAGATGAGGTAGCCTAACCCAAACAGGGGCTGCGGTGATCTCAACTCCAGGATTGAAATCAAGAGTCCAGGGGGCTAAGAACAGTCCCCTCGACCCCATGAAATAGGGTCCAGATCTGAAAACTAGATCACAGTCCTCTTTCCGCGAGAAGCTGAAGACAAAAAAACCCTTGCCTACTGCATGCAGAGAAACGATTCCATGCATCAGCGGCTTCCAACGGTCTTCCATCCAGGCCTCCACTGTTTTGGGGCTAGGCCATAACCCCGTAAACTTTCCAATGAGGGCGTTTTCTGCTAGATGGAGGGCAAAAATGCAAGGCTCCTCTGGGGATAGCTCCAGAGAAGGGATCTCCTCCATCTTCTTAACAAACTTAGACGAGAGAGAAGGCTTGGCTTTAGGACCTGCCGAGCGAACTAGTGCTTTGAAAGCTTCCAAAGGATCTTCTTCCTTCTCATTCATCGGATCTGGGGCCATCGTAGCAGGGCGGCGACCCCCAAAAGACAGGAGCAAAAACTGCTTCAAAACGCATGCAATGGACGCTCAGAAACGTCGATCCACGGCCTAACTCAACATTCGGCTGCTCCACGATCCGCGCCCCTGCAAACAAAGAACCAGAGAGGCGGCTAGGGTAAGCGCCTCACTCTCTACTCCTTCCGATCTCCTTCAAGCTTGCATGGACCATTCGCGGA
Organism: Pseudotsuga menziesii; assembly: GCA_001517045.1. Lineage (NCBI taxonomy): Eukaryota > Viridiplantae > Streptophyta > Pinopsida > Pinales > Pinaceae > Pseudotsuga > Pseudotsuga menziesii. Next base: position 81,064 of record LPNX010846700.1, read on the forward strand.
TTGCCTCAATCGAAACTTCAAGCGAATGATTCACTCCATCGAGATCATCCTCGATCCATCGCCCCCGGCCGCGCGATTCATCTCCTGGAGTTTCTCTACGGCCGCGCCTCCGTCTCAACCCTCTGATTCTAAATATTTAATATTGATAACATACTATCATATAATAAAAAACATAAAATAATTTTAATAAAAAATTAAATTGAGAAAATAAAAAACAGAATAAATAATTTCAATAAAAAATAAAATTGAGGAAAAAAAAAACAAAATAAAAATTACAACATGAGAATCACAATTATCCCCTGCTCCGATTAACAATCACTCTTTATGATAACAACAATCAACTGCTCACTGCTAGGATAAGAGATGGAAAAGTGATTTAAGCAAATGCAGGGTATCCCGGCCTTCAAGCACTGCTGATCAGTGTGGTGAAGCTGTTGGCCTAGACTTCAGGGCTACTTTTTTTTTCTTTCAATTGAATTTCGCTTGGGAAGCCCATTTCTTTCAATTGAGTTTCTTTTAGAAAGCCCATTTACTGAAGCTGTAAGCAGCTGCCTGTTTGATAAAGGTTGGCTCTATCCACTAACAGATAATCTAGGCTCAATTCTACACACAGGTGATGATTCTACTTCACTTGTAGTTCTTTTAACCCCACCATTGATTAGTTGTTTTCCAAAAGACTGTAATGACTTTTTAATTTGGGAGGTCTTTTTAGAAGCAGATGGTGTCTCAGTTCCTGTATTTGTTTCACCCTCGGTCCCAATTTTTACAACTGATAAATTTCTACGCTCATTTCCGAGACCCCTACGGTTGCCATTTGGTTTGTCTACCGGCGTCTCCTCGTTATTAAGCTTGGATATCTCCCCATAATCTTGGGGAACCATCCCACCATTACAATTACCATTTTGTACCTCAACTTTGTTTATTACAGTCCCTTCGACGCTCAATCTACGAGGTGTATGGAGTTTGTATTGAGACTGTAACTGCACTAGTTCTGCTTCTTTCCTTGCCAACGCCTTTTTCAAACTGTCTACCTGCGCTACTTCTGCTTCTCTCTGCGCTACTTCTGCTTCTTTCCTTGACAACGCCTTCTTCAAACTGTCTCCTTCTGCTTCTTTCCTTGCCAACGCCTTATTCAAACTGTCTACGTGTTCTTTAAGCTCACGAACTTCTCCACTTTCTTTATTCAAACGAGCAGCACCCAGTTCAACAGAGGCCACTCTTTCAGCAAACTTAAGGGTGCTCATTGTCTCTGCATATGAATACTGTTCAGGACTTATGTGCACAAACATCAGGGTCTTTGCCTTGCCCCCTAACGAATCTTGAAGCAATTGAGTCAATTTGCTATTTCGATATGGCACATGGGGACTCTTGTGTGCCAATGCTGCAAGAACATCTCCTAGAGATGAAAGGGACTTGTTGATGTATTGTGCCTCCTTCAAACGATCTCCAGTTACTTCAGATTTATCCACCCTCTCACTTCCAGCAAGATCTACCAAACTAAGGTAGCTATGAATGTTACACCCAGAAACACGATCTGTACCTTGCACATGCACAGTCAATACACTGTGAGAACGGCTGCTGCGGTTATTCAGTGCAGTATAGCTAACAGCACGATTCTTTTGGCCAAAATTCATCAAATCCAAAACATCAGAGGCTGCTTTAACGGGCATAAGTATGGCATCAGGTACATTAAATCCATTCTGAGCATTATTTCGAATATCTAATTTCTTGTTTGATGCATGTGTTCCCAGAAGATCCCTCACTTGCTCGTTGTATATCTCTATCATTTGAACAGAAACATCATACATCATTAAATCTTTCCTCTTTTGAGATAACTCGAAGAGGTCACTGAGTGCTCGATAGTTCACTCCCATATCCCTTTCAGAAGCACCTGTTGGACCGCTCATGGTGTGGGTCTTTCCAGATCCTGTTTGACCATATGCGAAAATGCAGACATTGTAACCATCCATTACAGATCGGATCAATGGCTGCGTATCCATGTAAATATCCTCTTGTGTGGCAGATGGCCCAAAAACCTTATTAAAATTAAATATCCTCTGTACATCTTTGCCCATTTTCGATGTATTGACAAGAAGGGATCCATCTTCCCCAATAAATTCCACTGCACTTTGAGCGTCAGCGTCAGCGTCAGATTGACCTCCAAAATGTGGTCTGATTCTGCAGAATACCCTTATGCTTCCTTTCAGGTCTTGAAGATTATTGTAAAGGATCTTGTTTTCTTCCAGAACTCTGTGATATCCACTGGAATTAACACTGCACATTTCTCTGATCTGTTTATTCTCTGCAATAATAGCAATGATAAGATCTATGAGTGTTTGCGTCGAGCCATGCTCTGGAGCAGCTTGTATGGCTTCGACAAGGTTCTGGTCAACATTTTCCTTGTCACTTGTTATTTCTACAGCAACTCGCTTTAACCAAGCTCCTATAAAGTCATTAGATTGAAAGATGTCATCGAGTCTTTTCTCTCCCTCGTCAATGTTTCCAACTGATGGAGTTGGCAAAGTTTCGGGTGCTTTTACAAGCACAGTTGACTGTTGAAGGAAATTTCGTGTCTTTCTGGGAACCGTAGGGGTCTTCAAAGGGCCATTTTCTCCACACTGTTTCCATTCATAATAAGCCTTCAGCGCCAAGATACAGTCAACAATCTTTGCAGTAAAAGTAGATCCCGGCTGCAAGCTTTCCTGCTCAAACAAAAGTAGGCAACTTCATCTCTTCAACAGCTACAAGAAAATTCTTAACATTCTCAAAATATTGATAGGCAGATAAAGAGCGTCCTTCCTCCACATGATTTGCAACGACCTTGGACACTGCTCCCGGTTGAACCTTGTTTAGAAGGTTACATAAAATGATCCCATTTCTCAAGCAAAGACAAAACTCCTCCTCGGATGGCTCACACGGTATATCCAAAGACGCAACCATGCTCTTTACCCATGCTGCAGCTTCAAACCTTCCATTCGCTGCTTCCTTTGCTTTTAGTGAAGCCAATAGACCATCAGAGAGGCTCTTAGAATTCGATCCGCTGCCTTGTTCTACATTAGAAACCTGTGATTCCGTGGCACTGGTGAACATATTGTTTCCAGAGACCAATGGGGAAGGGACCTGCTGGCAGTGGATTCTGGTTTCAGAGACATTTTTTTTTTCTTGCTTAATAAATATCACCAGAAAACTGAAAAACCACGAATGTAAGAGAATGAGGGCAGTTTGGCCTTGTTTGCAAACTCAGTCAATGCTGTTCGGTAGGTGGGTATGCATCATTTTCTGCAAATACAGCAGCTTATCAATCAAAAGCACTCAACAAAAAGACTTCTTTTCCAAATGGGTATTCACCAAGAGAAATTTGCAGCAGCTTATCAATCAGAAGCACTCAACAAAAAGACTTTTTTTTCGAAATGGCTATTCGCGAAGAGAAGATGGGGCGGAGATCAGATTTGGAAATGGGTAATCCCCAAGAAAGGAATTGGAAGTCTTATGTTTGAACTTAGGATGCTCAAATAGGAATACATATATATAAACTTTTCGTGCCAACCCTATTTCCTATATATATAGACTTTCCATGCCAACCCTATTTCCTTAGCCGACCTGCCGTCTTGTGTTTGAATATCCCATATAGTAGTATTTATTGATAATGGATTTTTTTGCAGTGGTTGGCGTAGTTATAAAAACATCTGGTATTATCATGGCTTTCATTGATTAAAATAGCTTTGCTTGACTACACTGGAATCTTTAATCACTAGAAAATTTGAAACTTTATTATGGGGAACTGCTATGACAAATGATAAATGCTTATAGCAGCAAAGTTTAGTAGTAATTTTTTGGATTTTTTTTTCTTTTTTTCTTCCTAAAAAACTACTATAAATTTGTTTTTAGCTTTATGTATTATCATTAAGCACCCCACAAGAGTTTTCATCAAAAAAAGATTAATTTTATTGCAGAGGGGTGCTCACCAACAAGTTGGTTTTGAAGCAATCCAATATCTTAGAGTATCTGATGGAGATTTTTCACTATAAGAGTATAGATTTATTTATTTATATTTTTTAAGTGAGATGGTGGATTTTCTTGCCAATACTTTGTAAATTCTTCAGCAATGTGTTTGTATCCTTGAGAAAATATCTCATTTCTTGAGTTCAATGGATGTATAGGTGATGAAACTTCATTGCAATTTTCTAGCTAATGCATCATGTTTCACATTTCTCCAACAACTAAGCAACCACATCTTTTATCATCCTATTCTGTTTTCCTTTAGGCGAGCCTTATTTACCAGACAGACTCGTCTTTAATGCAAATCTGTAAGGTGTCATACCTATCCACACCCATCTTTAGCATGAGGTATGGTCACTCATGGGCATCTACCAGCTCCGACATCCCATCGGCTACAACGACTGAAACATCCATGTCTAATCAGCGAGTCATTATTCACTGTTGGACATTTACTGCTTAGGATCGACGCCCATTTCATGCCAACGCTATTTCCTTAGCCAACGTGTCATCTTGTGTTCGAATATCCCATATAGTATTGATTGATTATGGATTCTTTTGCAGTGGTTGGAGTAGTTATAACCTGGTATCATCATCGCTTTCATTGATTAAAATCTCTTTGCTTGACTAGACTGGAATCTTTATTCAGTAGAAATTTTGGAACTCTAATTTGGAGAGATTGCAATATGGTTTACAGTACAAATAGAGTTGAATCTTTGTTGATGAGTTAATCTTTGATCGTAAAAAAAGTGTAGACAATGTTGAAGACATTTTTTATTTTTTATCATAAATTTTGAATATTTTTCAACAATCTATAAAAATGTTAGCATTTAAGACAAGGAACATAATTAGTATATTGATTATGGGAATATCATGAAACAACTAGGGTTCAATGGCAAAGACAAGTGATAACCTTTGGTAAAAATTGTCAATGTTTTATAGTAATTTTTTCGATTTTCTTTTTCTTTTTTGTCAGTAAGAAACTGCTATAAATTTGTTTTTCGGGTTATGTACTATCTTTAAGCACCCCAAAGGAGTTTTGATAAAAAAAATATTTAAGTGAGTTGGTGGATTTTCCTGCCAATACTTTGTAAATTCTTCAGCAATGCATTTGGATCCTTGAGGAAAATATCTCCTTTCTTTACCAGTGTCACCTTAGTCACTTGTCCCCAACTACTTCGGAAGTCGAAGCCTCCTAGGGGAGAACCCTAGTTCAACTCCGGAAAATACACTAAACACCAAAAACGCCTCTTTCGAGGTTATTAGAGACCAGTGTGTTATTGGAGTCAAACAATGAGAGTGAGAAGGGATGTACTACAAGTGTTTGTGAAAAAATGTCAGAGTAGTTATTAATGCAGTGGTATATCAGACCAACAATAAACACATATGCAAATGTCATTCAAATATAAGCATTTATCATAAGTACATCAGTGTAAGCAACTAAAGTTGGTTAAGATAGTATTATTATGAGTGACATGTGTTAAAGCATATAAGTATCATCCAAATGTTCATAGCAGTGTTATAAAGTTTAACAAGATTTCATCTTTAATACCAATTTGACCACTTTTGCACTAACTAACCAATAACAAAGGTTGAAGTGAATGAGTGTTACTAGCAGACTCTGAGTATGTATTAAATGCAGCAATAAGGTGAGGTTTTGTGTACTTTACATTAAGTCGAAGCATGCATATACATCAGTAATAGTAGACGATAATACAAACCACTTATCAGATGTTGGCTTTTACCTTTAGGCATGCATGGAACGGTATATCAATATGGATTACTTGTTCTAATAGCAGTAAGAAATAGGCACCTTCCACACATTATCATATAGTGCGTACACAAGTTACTTGCATCCATTAGCATCGAAATTGTATTTTTATTTATTTAAAAGAAGTGCAGACAATGTTGAAGGCATTTTTTAATTTTTATCATAAATTTTTAACTTTCTTCAACAATCTATAAAAATGTCAACATTTAAGACAAGGAATATTTAGTATAATGAATATGAGAATATCATGAAATAACAAGGAATTTATAGCAGATACAAGCGATCACCTTTGGTAAAAATTGGCAATGTTTTATAGTAATTTTCTTGATTTTTTTTTATTTTTTTCTTAGTAAAAAACTGCTATAAATTTGTTTTCGGGTTATGTACTATCTTTAAGCACCCCAAAGGATTTTTCATCAAAAAAATATTAATTTTACTGCAGAGCGTTGCTCACCAACAAGTTGGTTTTGAAGCAATCCAATATCTTAGAATATCGAATGGATATTTTTCACTGTAAGAGTATTGATTTGTTTATTTATATTTTTTAAGTGAGATGGTGGATTTTCTTGCCAATACTTTGTAAATTCTTTAGCAATGCTTTTGCATCCTTGAGGAAAATATTTCCTTTCTTGACTTCAATGGATGTATAGGTGGTGAAACTTTATTGCAATTTTCTAGCTAATGCATCATGTTTCACATTTCTCCAACAACTAAGCAACCACATCTTCTATCATCCTATTCTGTTGCCCTTTGGGAGAGCCTTATTTACCAGCCAAACTTGTCTTTTAGTGCAAGTATGTAAGGTGTCATACCGATCCACACCCATCCTTGGCATGAGGTATGGTCACTCATGGGCATCTACTATTAAGATTTCATATGTTAGACTAGATTCATTAGTGTTCAATTCAAAAATCATAGCAGCATCATATCTAGAATCACTGATAAAAACACAATCACAAGATAGACACAGTATTTATCTTGGGAACCCCTCAAGGGGAAGAAAACCCAACAAAACTTCCTTTGTATAAGATGTATAAGATATAACCCCAAAAACATTTATCCTCCTCTTGTTGTGATGTCTCTCTCTTTCTCCTATGCACTACAGAAGTGAGAGTATGTGTGCCCTAATAAGAACCACAGCTCTTCTATTTATACACAGTGAGCCAACTGACTTTCACCCTAATCAAGTCGACCCCACTAAACTATTTGGGCCGACTTCACCTAGGAAGACTCAAAACAATATATTATATTATTAATTAGGGTGTTATTGACCCGAATTACAATGGATGATTTACCTCATGACTCTATGATGACCAAACACAATAGTACCACCCCATTGGAGAAATAATAACACCCCCCTTGGGTTACATCAGTAAAATACATTTAGAATATCCTTTGAAGTTACAATATTCACCACTCCCCCTTAACGAGAAGGTTATTCTAATGACCACATCATCATAGACAATAGGAGCACAGAGAGACAATATCTTCAACAATACATCGAGGTAATACATCTATACGTCATAGGAAGTTTTCACAATTAGTAACTGGAACAGTTACTCTTCAATGTCTTCATCTTCTGCATCACACGGTCACTTGATCCTTTTGCAGCAACACTTAGACCTTTCGATCCTTCGTAGAAGCACTTTGATCTTTGGATCCTTTGCAGTACTTTGATCCTTTGCGGTAGCACTTCGATCTTCTTGATCCTTTGCAGAAGCACTTCGATCTTCTGCAGCAAAATTTCGATCTTCTCGATCCCTTGTAGCAGCACTTCGAACCTTTCGTTCCTTTTGCAGCAGCACTTCGATCCTTTCACTCCTTTTGCAGCAGCACTTCGAACCTTTCGTTCCTTTTGCAGCAGCACTTCGATCCTTTCACTCCTTTTGCAGCAGCACTTCGATCTTTTCAATCCTTCTTGATCCTCTACAGCCACGCTACCTGTAGTACACATGATCTATTTGCGGGATGATCAATATCGACCACCTTAGGAAATAATTCCAAGGACAATGCAATCCTCCATCAACATGATCCATGAAATCGATCATTTGAATCATCTACAACTAAATGTAGATCTCGACAGCACCCGGTGCAGGTTCTGTCGTCCGTGAGGACTCATCATAGACGATCCATACCATTGAGGTTAAGACCACTCCCAAGTGAGTGTTATACTACGGTATCTACACTCATGTGTAGGTATACTCTACCATGTAAGAGTATTGTTCTCAACCGCATTCAAAATGTCGGACCAATGTATAACATCCATACCACATAGGTTAGGACCACTCCCAAGCGAGTTTTATACTACAGGGTCCATGAGGACTCATCATAGAGAATCCATACCACACAGGTTAGGACCACTCCCAATCGAGTGTTATTCGATGGAATCGACACTCATGTGTAGGTATACTCTACCATGTAAGAGTACTATCTACAGAGCAGATCTCGACCGCATTCAAAATGTTGGACCAACGTAGAGCATCCATACCACGCAGGTTAGGACCACTCCCAAGTGAGTGTTATTATATGGCATCTACATATGAATGTTGGCATACTCTCCATACAAGAGTATTGTTTGTAGGTCCATCCTTAGCTAGTAAGGACCACTCACATGCATAGAGTGTTATACCTGGCATCCTCAAGAGAGGATCATTGGCATCCATCATCGATATCAGTCTCAGGATCACTCCCCCTTTACTGGGAGGATCCATATTATCAACTTGCTCCCCCTTTTTCCAAGAAGGGTTCATGTCTTTGACCTCTTATTCCTTTCCGAGGAGAGTCCATATCTTCGACTTGTTCCTCCTTTTCGAAAAAGGTCCATATCTTCATCATTTGTAGTCCCATCATTGTTCCTCCTTGCGAGGAAAGTCTTTTCGAACTACACCAAGATTTTCATGGAAATATTCAAACTTCACTCGAGATAGAGGCTTGGTCAGTACATCGACAACTTTCTCATCGGTACTCACATACCAGAGCTTTATAGCTACCTTTTGTACCATATTCCTTATATAAAAATACTAGATTTCTATGTGCTTCGATTTGTCATGGAACACCATATTCTCTGTCATCTTTATACAACTCTGGTTTTCATAGAGAATTATTGTGGTGTCCAACTCCATGTTAAACAATCCTGACATCAGCTTCTGAATCCATATCGCTTCACAACAAGAGGAGCGAGCTGCAATGTACTCTGCTTCAGCTGTACTGAGAGCAACACTAGACTGTTTCTTAATAAGAAGCCCCAAAGTCAAGCTTGTAGCTTGATTCACCAATTACTTTGATGGGATATTGATAGTCATCTCCCAATGATACTTTATAGGGAGAGTTCTTCTCTTCAAGTTTTGACAGAGATTGCTTCTTTCATGTCATATGCTTCGATGCACCGCTATCAATAAGCCATGTGCCTTCTCTAGGTGTTACAGACCCAGAGAGTGCAAAGAATGGTACATATTCATCTACATCTTCTTCTCTTGTTAATCTCTTTCGAGGCATTTCTTCTTCATCCTCATATTCAGCTAGATGAGCATGATGTCTCTTGTTGTTCTTCTTCTTCTTTGGTGATGGACACTCTCTGGCTAGTTGTCCTTTCTTAAGATAGTTGTAGCATTGGTACTTTGAGTAATCCTTCTTCTTCTTCTGAAACTTATTCTTGGAAGGTTTCTAATTACTCTTCTTGAAGTTTGGTTGCTTCCTTTCTTTAGTATGGGTGGCTAGAGCCTGGCCATCATTCTTTGAGCAGAGCTTCTCTGTTGGCTACTCTAGCTTCTTCTTGAATGCAGTCTTCCCATACTCGGTCAAAATTCGTACTTTCTTTTCTAGCACACAAAGTTTGTATGAATGAGTCCCAAGGTCTAGTGAGACCATTAAGAGCAGTCATAACTAGTTCATCCTCATCGAGGGTGTCTCCAATGGCACTTAGTTGTTCTCTGAATTGAGAAACCCCTGTGAAGTAATCTTGAATAGAGTCTCCTTTGCTCATCTTGGTGCCCTTCAATTGAGCTCTCATATTCATCTTTTTGTTTATGTTCCTTCCTACATACATTCTGGAAAGAGCATCATACATTTCTTTAGGTGTGTTTAAATAATGTTTGGACAAGTTCATTATAGTATTCCTGGATGATATTTTGGTATATTCCAGATCTGAAAAAGAGCACGAAGAGCATCTCCAAATCACCTTGTAGATCTTGGGAGAAAATTAGCTTTATGCCAAGATCAATAAATGCTCATTTTACCAAAAACAACTGTTGTATTTTGGTCATACTATATCATAGGAGGGAGAAGTAGTGGGCCTAGAAAAATAAAATCCATACTGGAATGGCCTACTACAAAAAAATGTAAGGGATGTAAGATCATTTATGGGGATGGAAGGTTATTATCAAATGTCTGAAGGAAATTTTTCACTATTACAATTCATTTATGGGGATGGAAGATTATTATCGAATGTCTGAAGCAATCCACTATCTTAGAATGTCTGATGGAGATTTTTTACTATAAGAGTATTGATTTATTTATTTATATTTTTTAAGTGAGATTGTGGATTTTCTTGCCAATACTGTGGAAATTATTCAACAATGAGTTTGGATCCTTGAGGAAAATATCTCTTTTCTTGATTTCAATGGATGTGTTACCGGTTGAAATGGCAGGTTAAGCCATCTGTAATCCTATAAAGTGGCACCTTAGTCACTTGTCCCCAACTACTTCGAAAGTCGAAGCCTCCTAGGGGATATCCCTAGTTCAACTCTGGAAAAGACACTAAACATCAATAACACCTCTTTCGAGGTTCTTAGAGACCAGTGCCTTATTGCAGTCAAACCATGAGAGTGAGAAGGGATGTACTACAAGTGTTTGTAAAATAATGTCAGAGTAGTTATTAATGAAGTAATATATCATCCCAACAATAAAAGAAAACGCTAATCTCATTCAAATATAAGAATTTATCATAAGTACAACAGTGTAAGCAACTAAAGTTGGTCAAGATAGTAGTATTATGAGTGACACGTGTTAAAGCATATAAGTATCATCCAAATGTTCATAGCAATGTTATAAAGTTTAACAAGATTTTATCTTTAATACCAATTTGACCACTTTTGCAGTGACTAACCAACTTACAAAGGTTGAAGTGAATGAGTGTTACTAGCAGACTTTGCGTATGTATTAAATGCAACAATAAGGTGAGGTTTTCTGTACTTTACATTAAGTCGAAGCATGCATATACAACAGTAATAGTAGATGATAATACAAACCACTTATCATATGTTGGATTTTACCTTTAGGCATGCATGAAATAGTATATCAATATGGATTACATGTTATGACAGCAGTAAGAAATAAGAACCTTCCACACATCATATCAGTGCGTAGACAACTTACTTGCATCCATTAGCATCGAAATTGTAATTTTATTTATTTAAAAGAAGTGTAGGCAATGCTAAAGGCATTGTTAATCTTTGATTGTAAAAGAAGTGTAGACAATGTTGAAGGCATTTTAAAATTTTGAACATTTTTCAACAATCTATAAAAATGTCAACATTTAAGACAACGAATAATTAGTATAATGAATATGAGAATATCACAAAATAAGTAGGATTTTATAGCAATACAAGCGATCACCTTTGGTAAAAAATGGCAATGTTTTATAGTAATGTTTTGGATTTTGTTCTTAGTAAAAAACTACTATAAATTTGTTATTCGGGTTATGTACTATCTTTAAACACCCCAAAGGAGTTTTCATCAAAAAATATTAATTCTATTGCATAGGGGTTCTCACCAACAAGTTGGTTCTGAAGCAATCTAATATCTTAGGATATCGGATGGAGATTTTTCACTATCAGAGTATTGATTTATTTATTTATGATTGTTTAAGTGAGATGGTGGATTTTCTTCTCAATAATTTGTAAATTCTTCAGCAATGTGTTTGGAGCCTTGAGGAAAATATCTCCTTTCTTGAGTTCAATGAATGTATAGGTGGTGAAATTTTATTGCAATTTTCTAGCTAATGCATCATTTTTCACATTTCTCCAACAACTAAGCAACGACATCTTCTATGATCTTATATTTTTGCTGCCGAAGTATTGGGAAACATGATCCTCATAAACTCTATTGATTAAAACTCATACTTAGAGTCTCTTCCAATGTTGTCATAATGATCTTGATAAAATGTTCATTACTAATATAATCCCTCGACAACAATTATAAGCTTCATCTTCATTGGAAATTACTCAAACTCTCCTTGCTCTCTTTGGATTGAGCTAAATGAAGTACCCCATATTTGACTTGAAAATGTTCAAACCATTGATAGACACAAATGTTTTTCAATCAGTTTCCTTACCTTTGGGCCCCATAAAGAATCCCCTTGGTCTTACGTCCTCCATATGTATATTCTCCAATTCTACAACAAGTTCCCATGATCCTCTACTCCAAAATAAAGAATCGCTCTTGTTCAGGATTCTGGAGTTTATTATCTTGCACTTTTATATTCATTGGTGGATTTTCCCTTTCCATATAATCTCATAGAACTCCTTCAATAATCATATCCCCTAAAAGAATACAACTAAGTTTGACCTTATTGGTCTTTAGAAAACTACAAAAAATACTGGCACGTGTTCCACAATATACGGTGAGACTATGGAACCAAAAAAATATGTGAGGAATTTCTTCTTACATTCAAAGAATGCTTACAAGCCATGCTTATACAACACATCTAAAAGTAATTTATCAAGGGGTTTCTTTCAAACATGTTGGAGTGCTAACTCATTAGGTGGTTTTTTTCAAACATGTTGGAGTAGTAATTCATTAAGTGGTTTCTTTCAAACATGTTGGAGTGGTAGCCAACCTAGGCTACCAAAAAGTTTTTTGATCGTAACCTTTTAGTAAGATATGACACTGAAGTGATTTAAAAGGAAGAATGAAGTAAGTTACTAGGGATATGTCCAGTAAAAATAGGTTTTGAAAGTGCGTTGAATTTCTATGTCAAAGATGATAGGATACATTCTACATTACAAAGCTTTTTACAATTTCATGCTTTGATCAATGGTGACTATTTTTGGCACAACCCTTTCATCAAAGCTTAGAATGGCATGCTTCTATTGGGATATGAAATTAGATCCATAGATTTTCGTCAATATCAACATACTTTTAAAGTACTTTAAATTGATATGCCAAATCTGCTAAGAGATATTCTAGAATGTTGATTTTTAATAGTGGAGATTTTTGAACAAGTAGTCGTTATTTTTGGAATATTTTTATGTATGACATCAAAAAGAAGTGATTCGTATTAAGTAGAGAACTAGAATTTGGGGACAATATACCCTCAAAAATCTTTGAAAATTTCTCCTTTTCCCCCTCAAAATAAAACTATTATGCTAGGATACAGTCCAAATTTCAGAGCTCTTGATAGTTTCATGCTTTCATCAATGGTGAGTATTTTTTGTACAAACCTTTCATCAAATGCCAGCATAACATGCTTCTAGTAGGATATGAAACTAGATTCATAGAGCTATCTTCAATATAAACATATGTTTAAAGTACTTTGAATTGACATGTCAAATGTGGTAATAATTATTCTAGAATGCTGATTTTTAACAATGGAGATTTTGGAACAAGTAGTGGCATTATTTTGGGCATAAATTTTACGTATGATATCAAAATGAAGTGATTCAAGTTAGCTATAACTAGAATTCGCGGACCACATCCCCTCAAAATGGTTTTTGAAACTTCTCCACTTCTCCCTCATAATAAATTGGGACTATAATCTAGCTCCACTGCTAATGCTTAGAAACCCATTCAATCATTTGTAGGCTCTCCATCATAATGCATTCAAGTCTCCCAACAAGTTCCCTAAGAAACATGTTTTCCACATGATCTAGGTTAACGTATTTTTCAAGAGCAAAGATGTCAATGCCTAATTTTACCTTAAATTCCTTAAATATTTGATGGAATTTAGATTTAAGCCTATTAAACACACATATACCTGATTTTTTGTGCAGCCAGATGGGTTTAAGGGAGAAAAATCCATAACTATCAGGATGGAACAATGCTTACCTTATACCAAATTAAACTTTGAGCTCTATAACCCTAGGGCCCTTATTTGATGTAGTTTTCCCAATATGCTTATCATCATATGTTACTAATTTCAAACCAGACGATGGCAAAAGACTGTCTTCCTCCAATCCAAAAGGAGTACCTACAGAAGAATGAAACCCTGAATGTTTACCATCAACATCCCACTGCATAAAACCCTGGATCCACACCGAAACATTATTCACCGCACACTTAGGGAAAAATAGACATATGGTCATATCGATGAGAAATGGTGTCAATACAAGAAACCCCATCGGACTACATACTATTGATATTCTGACATCTTGATTATATTTTTTGTGAGACATGAGGGTCTCAAAAGGTTCATTCAACCTAGGGGTGTAGTGGAGGTCCACCAAACATAGGAAATCTACCTTGATGGAGTAGAGAGCCCATATCATGTGTGTCGGGAAAAAATTGCAAACCACCCAATGTAAAAGCCAAAAACTAAAACTAGTGATGCAAATAACACTACAACTAACACGAAAAAGCTAATCTCTCACTTTTTTTTAACAACGTCGGTACTAGGTTCTCATAAATGAGAACTTGAGTCCTTTGATGCCATAACATCAAAACACATAAAAGACGCCTATACTAGTAAGCCATACCAAATTTTCACTGGGGTTTACAGCATCAAAGCTAAGTTTTTCATCTGTTCTTTAAAGTCGGGGTTTTAAGTCCAAAGAAAGTGTAGGTTTTTCAAAAGCCTTTTTAATTGGGAATGCAAACTTTTTAAATAGAACAAATTTAATTTTGATGAAGTACAAAGACCATCTAAAATGTTTAGAAATTTCAATAGAGTAGAAAGAAAATAAAATCTAAAATTCTTTGGGAATGAAATCCCCAAACAAACCAAATTTAATTTGATAGAAATAAATAGTATCCAAATTATTAATAAAACCAAAAATGAAAATTTTCTAAAATCTTTATTAAATTTCTATGTTCGTCATTCATTCCATTTAAATTCTTCTAGAAAGGAATTATGTTTAAATTAAAACTACTATGCTAGGAGAGGAAGAAAAATATAAATTAATTATTGACTTCATTTCTAATCAAAATTTAAAAAGTTAAGGAATTATGATTACATTAAAACTACATATTTGAAGCGGAAGACAAATCTAAACTAATTATTAACTTCATTTCTAATGAAAAGTTTAAAAAGTTACAAATATATAGAAAGATATATATAAAAGATAAAAGGATATCAATGCATAATTTTACCTTAAATTCCTTCAATCTTCCAAGGGCCTTTTTAACTCTGGGCTATGGAGCATAACAATCAAGGTTAAATATATAAAAGGTGTGTCGACCATTTGTTCGATTCAGAGATTGAGTTTAAGTATTGTTAATTCCTCCATTATCTGGAAAGGGCTTATTAAATCCCTAGTATTGATCAAGTCGTGGGAATTACTAAAGATGTTAGGTTATCCAAGTCTCTAATCATCCAACTTCACAATAAAAACATCTTTGTTTAAGCATGAGTTAGAAGGAGGGGTTGTGGCAGTCTGTATGCACCATATTGGTATCCGGCTAATGAGCTAGGACTATCCGACAAAGTGAAGGAGGAATGGAACTATTTTGTGTTGGCATTGAAAAGAGTTGGGATTGTTCTGTTTTCCAAAGATGATTCATTAGTCTAGGAATTGTTGAAAATAAGTTGTCAATTGATGTCAATGGAGTTCAGAAATGAAAAAAACCATTGAACATGATGCAAGAGGCAGGCGATCGATAGGATTTCAACAATGACAAAAACCATTAAACATGATGTAAGAGGCAGAGGATTGATGCAAGAGGCAATGATCATGGATCAACGGTTAGAATTGAATCCATGAAGAGATTAACAGCTGCATAACTATCCACAATACTATTGCAAAAATCCACGTTTGATTGCAAATAAATTGTCACGAGAGCATCCGCAAAAAATTGGCGGAAGGTGGAAGGCAGAAGGCGAAAAAGAAAATATAAAGTAATATGGGTTTCCAGAACCCGGGGCCCTCCCTGTGGAATGCGGAAGGCGGAAGGCAGAAGGTGAAAAATAAAATATGAAGTAATATGGATTTCCGCAACCCGGAGTCCGCCCTGCGAAAGCCGGAAGGCGGAAGGTGTAAAATAAAATATAAAGTAATATGGGTTTCCGCAACCCAGATTCCACCCTGCAGAATGCAGAAGGAGGAAGGCGGAAGGCAAAAAAGAAAATATAAATTAATATCGGTTTCCACAACTCGAAGTCTACCTTACAGAATGCGCAAGGCAGAAGGAATAAGGTGGATTGGGTTTCCACAACTCAGAGTATGCCTTGCGAAATGCGGAAGGCAGAAAGGAAAATTTGGAAGAATTTCTGGTGAAGAATTATCCTTGCGGAGAGGCAATTCTTATAAAATTGTGTTGCAAAAAGGTACGACTGATAAACGTAAATAGAGTTAAAGAATTTTTAGAATGAAGAATTGAATCTTCATGAAGAGGCGCAATCTAAGAATGAAAAGGCGCAACGGTAAAGAGATGCACTCACAGAAAACGTGTTAGAGGGTATTTATAGACATAAATGATGAGTGAGATAAATTGTTTCAACGATACAGTTTAATGAAGTTGTAGTAGTTAGATACCAATGTAAAATCAAAGACAGAAATCGTAAAGCAGATCTGAAGATCATACAAACACAGAGGGTGGTAGGGTAGAGATAGGGAAGGCATCAAGCCTGTAAGGGATTGTATCCTCCTTCCAGTAGTAGCTGGTAAATAGGGGGTAATAGCATCCTGCCAATAGTATCTGACAAAAGAGGAGGTTGTATCCTCCTTCCAGTTGTTTCTAGTAAATAGGGTGTGGTACCGTGCTTGTCTGTTGTAGCAGGAAGAACCTATTTGTAAATATAATTTTGCAGTAATAGGACGTATTTGTGGTTTTTTCCCGTTGGGTTCCACGATAAATATTTGTTCTATATTTCTTGTTGATTTTATATGTTAAAATTCAATTGTGGTTTTTAAGTTATAAAAATTAACAATATCGATCCCCCCACCCTCCCAATATTGTCCGATATTCTAAAAATTGGTATAGAGCGGGTTCCTTCACCACAGTTTTACCACTGGAAGGAAGATCCTATTTAAAAACCACTATGGATCAACAAGAAGGGTTAGCCACTAACAGAGCTCCACTATTCACAGGAGAAAATTATGCATACTGGAGTGTGAGAATGAAGTGACATATGATGTCCCTTGGATGGAAGGTTTTGGTAGCAACTGAAAAGGAGTATAAAATAGAAGACCAAGCACCTACAAACCCAGTGGAACTAGGCCAACATGAAGTTAATTCCAAATCCATAAATGCAATCTTGAGTGGAATGAAAAACTCTGTAGTTACAAAAGTTATGCGATGCAATACTACCAAACACGCCTGGGATAAGTTAAAGATTATCTATGGAGGGGCATCTAAATTCAAAGAATCCAAGCTTCAAACATATAAAGGGCAGTTTGAGAGCCTTAAAATGAAAGAAGAATAAAAGATTGGGGAATACCTTCTAAGAGTAGATGAGGTTGTCAATGCTATTAGTGGCCTTGGAGGAAAATTAAAAGAAAGAGAAGTGGTTAACAAGGTACTAAGAACATTTCCAATGAAGTATGATTCAAAAGTATCCACCCTAGAAGAATGAGATGATCTTGATCTTGTGATAGTATATGAACTACATGAAATCCTCACTGCATATGAGATGATAACGATACTAAATGAATCTTCAAGAAAAGAAGCGGCATTTAAAGCCTCATCCAAGAACCAATAAGAGAACCTAGATGATGCAGAAGCTCTTTTTATCAAAAAACTTGAGAAAGGTACTCTCAAATACAAAGGAAAGTTACCCCTAAAATGTTTCAACTATGGAAGAATTGGACATTTTGCTTCAAAATGTACTTACCCTAAACAAGATGATAGTGATGAAAGAGAAACATCAAAGTTCAAAAAGGGTAAAACAAGAAACAAGAAGTCCTATGAGAAAAAGAAAATTGTTTACTCCATGGAAGATAGTGAAGATGTAGATACAAGTGAAGATGAAGAAACTGAAATTCTATTCATGGGTGTAGATACTCAATCTTCAAATAGTGACTCAAATGTGGAAGGAGAGGTAGACTTAAGAGTTGAACTTGTTAGTGTTCTTGAAGAACTTGAGAAATGAAGAAAAAAGAACAAACAATCAAACCATGGCATTAGTAAGTTGGAAGCTCAACTTCTAGATGCCAAAAGGATTGAGGAGGACCTAAATTTGCAACTCAAAAGAAGAATACATGAATCTGAGAGACTTGAAGAAGAGATCATGCAATTCAAGAAAAAGCTTGATGAAGAATCTATCAAATCAAAGTTTGAGAACAGCTCAAGGATTCTATATGAAATCCTGAATAGCCAAAGACCATCGAGTAATATACCTAGTTTGGGTTTTAACAAAGAATATAATCTAGAATGTTTCTCTTTCACTAATCAAGGAGGAAATAAGAAAAGCTATGTCGAAGCACTACATAGTCCAGTTAAAACAGAAGAGAGCAAAAAAGTTGTCCTAAGCTCTCAAGATAAAAACAGAAATAATATGGTTCCTAAGAGACCAAATAGATACTAGCAGATCTTTTTGGGTCATCATTACTCTTGTAATAACTTTGGTTATAAATCCCTAAATTGCAGAGCTTATGGAAAGGTTTGTGAATACAAGAAGAAGACATCAAGTAACAAACCAAAAGGAAATCACAACCTTTTTACACTTCTTCAAAAATATGACATAGAGTGTTACAAATGCAATAACCATAGACATATCGAAATAGATTGTAAATTGATGACTCCTGCAAGAAAGACTGTTGCAATTAACTCTCAAGACACAAAACAGAAGACGTATTGGAGGGAAAGGGAAGAAAAGGAAAGTTCCATGATTTCCCTATGTGCAACAGAGAAACAAAACCTATGGCACTTAGACAGTGGATGTTCAAAACACATGACAGGTGACCCAAACAAGTTCATAAAATTAAAAGATGATAAGGGTAAAGTCACAATTGGAGACAATATGTCTTCCAAGATAATTGGAAAAGGAACAGATGTTGTCAATAACAAGATCAATGTAGAAAATGTATTACTAGTAGAAAACCTCATGCCTAATCTCCTCAGTGTAAGTCAAACATGTGATCAAGAGCACATCTGTCTTTTTGACTCGGAGAAATGTGAAATGAAAAAGGACTCAAGAAGAGCTACTGCATTTCTATAAGAAATTCAAACAATGTATACATCCTGGAAAATGAGAATCAATGTTACTTAAGTATGGTTGATGAAAGTTGGTTATGGAATAGAACGTTGGGACATTTAAATTTTGACAATCTTGTCAAAATAAGTAAGAAGGAAGTTGTAAGAGACTTTCCTAAAATTGTAAAACATCTAAACTCAGTTTGTAAACATTGTCAACATGGGAAGCAAACTAGAGCTTGTTTTAAAACAAAATAACATATGACCTCACATCCTCTAGAAATAGTTCACACAGATCTCTGTGGACCAACAAGAACTAAAAGCCTGCAAGGAAAATATTATTTCATGTTGCTCGTAGATGATTACAGAAGGATGACTTGGGTGACATTTCTCAAAGAAAATCAGAAGACTTTGAGAAGTTCAAAATATTCAAGGCAATGGTTGAAAATGAGACATATATGAAAATCAAATGTCTTAGATCAAACAATGCGGGAGAGTTTACTTCAAAATATGTCAATGAGTTTTGTGAGATACATGGCATTAAGAGCCATTTTTAGCTGCAAAGACTCCTCAGTAGAACGATGTTGTTAAAAGGAAAAATAGAACAGTCCAAGAAGTCGCCAGAACAATGATTAATAAAGCAAAGCTGCCAGATGCATATTGGAAAGAAGCAGTACACACACTTGTATATATACTTAATAGAGGACAACTCGGATTGAATAAAGACAAGACTCCTTATGAACTATGGTATGGAAGACCAACCTCAGTCAAATATTTCAAAGTATTTGGCAATAATTGTTACATTACAAGGAACGAGGATGATCTTGGCAAGTTTGACTCTAGCACTGATGAAGGAATATTTCTAGGATATTTTTCCACCAAGAAGGCGTATAGATGTTACAATAAAAGGTTACACCATATTGGAGAAAGTGCAGTTGTAAGAATAGATGATATAAAACCAAGAAGTGTAAGAAGTCATGGCAGTGTTGAAAATACAAATGATGAATAAAATGAAGACTTGTAAAAGGACGAAAGTACTCATGCTGAAGAAGAAGGAATAGAGAAGGAAGATACACAGGAAGGTGAAGAAGATTTCCCAAGGATTTATACAAAAACTCCATCTAGAAGAATACAAAAGAATCATCTGGGGACAAAGATCATAGGTGATAAAAATGTTGGATTCAGTCCAAGGAGACAACTACCATTTAATGAACAAGCCCTACTCTCAATAGTGGAACCTAAGGATTTTACAGAATCCAGGAAAATTCATGAATGGGTCAAATCCATAAATGAAGAATTATATCAGATTGAGAAAAACGAGACCTGGAAACTCGTCTCAAGACCCAAAGCTAAGAATGTTATAGGGACCAAATGGGTTTTCAAGAACAAATTCAATCAGGATGGTCAAGTGACAAGGAACAATGCAAGATTAGTATGTAAAGGGTATGCACAGGTAGAAGGGATTGATTTTGAAGAAACTTATGCCCCTTTGGCAAGACTTGAAGGAATCAAAATGTTTCTAGCACTCTCATGCCATAAAAAATTTAAAGTGTATAAAATGGATGTCAAGTCTGCATTTTTTAATGGAAAAATAGAAGAAGAGTCTTATATTAAACAACCTGAAGATTTTCTATTATCATAAAAGAGAGACTATGTTTGCAAACTGAAAAAGGCACTCTATGGTCTCAAACAAGCTCCAAGGGCCTGGTTTTCAAGGCTGGATAGCTATTTAAAGCAACAAGGATTTAAGAGAGGGGCCACTAAAAGTAATATCTACTTAAAAATCAAAGATGAAAATATGATCATTGTTGTTGTTTATGTAGATGACATCATATTTGGAAGCAATTTACAAATACTAAGTGTAAACTTTGCTTCTGAAATGAAGAAGGAATTCAAAATGTCAATGTTGGGTGAACTAACATTCTTCTTGGGGTTACAAGTTTACCAAACAAACAAAAGGAATCTTTATCTCTCACACTAAGTACATCAAAGACATGCTTAAAAGATTTAAGATGGAAGACTCCAAACCTGTTAGTACTCTTATGATCACAACTTGTAAATTAAGTAAGGACAATAAGTCTTTGGAAGTGGATCATAGCATGTATAGATCCATGATAGGAATCCAGCTATATGTGACAGCTACAAGACCAGATGTGATGCAAGCTGTAGGTTTGGTTTCTAGGTTCCAGTCAAGCCCTAAAGAAACGCATGTAACAACAGTAAAAAGAATTTTGAAATATTTGAAAGGTACTCTGGAGTATGCGTTATGGTACCCAAAAGGTCAATACTTCATCTTAAAAGCATTTACTGATGCAGATTGGGCAAGAAGTGTTGATGATCGAAAAAGTACCAGTGGAGCAACATTCTTCCTAGGAAATTGTTTGGTTTCATGGTTAAGTAAAAAACAATCTTCCATTTCACTCTCCACACTAGAGGCTGAATATATTATTGTTGCGTCATGTTGCATCCAAGACATTTGAATGAAGCAGACACTAGAAGACTTACTTGTGAAGTATGAGCACCCAATAATAATAAATTGTGATAATATCAGTGCCATAAATATGTCAAAAAACTCGGTCATGCACTCCAAGACAAAACACATACCAATAAAGTATCAGTTCTTAACAGAACTAGTATCCCAGAAGGTTGTCAAACTAGAGTATGTTGACACAAAAGAACATAGTGTTGATATCTTTACCAAGCCACTACCCAAGGAAGCTTTTGAGCATCTTAGGAAGAATTTGGGAGTAATCTCCTTGCAACAGTTGTAGAAGAGGAAGCGCAATCTCAGGGGGAGATATGATGACACAGGGAGTTGTCAGAAGAAATATTTTTTCATTGTTGTCAAAGGGGGAGAAAATTGACTAAAAAGAAAATGTTTCCATCCATGCCAAAGGGGAAGAATGTTGAAAATAAGTTGTCAATTTATGTCAAAGGAGTTCAGAAATGACAAAAACAGTTGAACATGATGCAAGAGGCAGAGGATTGATAGGAGTTCAGCAATGCCAAAAAGAACTAAACATGATGCAAGAGGTAGAGGATCGATGCAAGAGGAAATGATCATGGATCAACAATTAGGATTGAATCTGTAAACAGATCAATGACTGCAAAATGATCCACAATACTATAGCACAAATTCGCATTTGATTGCAAATCAATGGTCAGGAGAAAATCCACCAACAATCGGCGGAATGCGAGAGGCGAAAAAGAAAATATAAAGTAATATGGGTTTCCGCAACCTGGAGTCTGCCCTGTGGAATGCGGAAGGTGGAAGGCGGAAGGCGAAAAAGAAAATATAAAGTAATATGGGTTTCCGCAACCTGAAGTCTGCCATGCAAAATGCGGAAGGCGGAAAGACAATTTCGGAAGAATTTATGGTGAAGAATTATCATTGCGGAGATGCAATTCTGGTAAAATTGCGTTGCAGAAATTATGACTGATAAACTTAAATAGAGTTAAAGAATTGTTAGAATGAATAATTGAGTCTTCATGAAGAGGCATGATCTAAGAATGAAAAGGCGCAACGGTGAAGAGATGCACTCACAAAAAACGTGTTAGAGGGTATTTATAGACAAAAATGATGAGTGAGACAAATTGTCTCAACAATACATTTTAATGAATTTGTAGTAGTTAGATACCAAAGCAAAATCATAGAGAGAAATCATAAAGCAGATCTGAAGATCATACAAAAACAGAGGGTGGTAGGGTGGAGCTAGAGCAGGCATCAAGCCTGCAGGGGGTTGTAGCCTCCTTCCAGTAGTAGCTGTTAAATAAGTTGTAATAGCATCAAGTGAGTAGTGGCTGACAAAACAGGGGGTTGCATCGTCCTTCCAGTAGTTGTTGGTACATAGGGTGCGGTACCATCCTTGTCTGTTGTAGTGGGCAGAAACTATTTGTAAATATAATTTTGTAGTAACAGGATGTATTGGTGGTTTTTCCCAATTGGGTTCCACGATAAAATACGTGTTCTATATTTCTTGTTGATTCTGTGTGTTAAAAGTCAATTGTGGCTTTTAAGTTATAAAAGTTAGTAATATAAAAGATGAAAGGATAGCAATGCATAATTTTACCTTAAATTCCTTTAGTCTTCCAAGAACCTTTTTTACTCTGGGCTATGGAGCATAACAATCAAGGTTAAATATATAAAAGGTGTGTCGACCATCCATTGGATTCAGAGATTGAGTTTAAGTATTGTTAATTCCTCCATTATTTGGAAAGGGCTTCTTAAATCCTTAGTATTGATCAAGTCATGCAAATTACTAAATATGTTAGGTTATCCAAGTCTCTAATCATCCAACTTCACAATAAAAACATCTTTGTCTTAGCATGAGTTGGGAGGACGGGTTGTGGTAGCCTGTATGCACCATATTGGTATCAAGCTAATGAGCTAGGACTATCCGACAAATTGAAGGAGGAATGGAACTATTTTGTGATGGCATTGAAAGGAGTTGGGATTGTTTTGTTTTCCAAAGATGATTCATTAGTATGGGAATTGTTGAAAATAAGTTTTCAATTGATGTCAAAGGAGTTGAGCAATGACAAAAACCACTGAACATGATGCAAGAGGAAGACGATCGATAGGAGTTCAACAATGACAAAAACCACTGAACATGATGCAAGAGGCAGAGGATCGATGCAAGAGGCAATGATCATGGATCAATGGTTAGGATTGAATCCACAAAGAGATCAACGGCTGTAGAACAATCCACAATACTATATCGCAAATCCATGTTTGATTTCAAATCAACAGTCAGGAGTGCATCCGCAAAAAATAGACGAACGATGGAAGGCAGAAGGCGAAAAAGAAAATATAAAGTGATATGGGTTTCCGCAATCGAGAGTCTGCCCTGCAGAATGTGGAAGGCAAAAAATAAAATATAAAGTAATATGGATTTCTGCAACTCATAGTCTGCCCTGCAAAAGGCAGAAGACGAAAGGTGTAAAATAAAATATAAAGTAATATGGGTTTCCGCAACCCAGATTCCACCCTGCAGAATGCGGAAGGAGGAAGGCGGAAGGTGAAAAAGAAAATATAAAGTAATATGGGTTTCCACAACTTGGAGTCTACCCTGTGGAATGCACAAGGTAGAAGGACTAAGGCGGAATGGGTTTCCGCAACTCGGAGTCTCCCTTGCGAAATGCGAAACGTAGAAAGGAAAATTCAGAAGATTTTCTGGTGAAGAATTATCCTTGCAGAGAGGTAATTCTGATAAAATTGCATTGCAAAAAGGTATGACTAATAAACTTAAATAGAGTTAAAGAATTGTTAGGATGAAGAATTGAGTCTTCATGAAGAGGCACGATCTAAGAATGGAAAGGCACAACGGTGAAGAGATGCACTCACAGAAAACGTGTTAGAGGGTATTTATAGACAGAAATGATGAGTGAGATAAATTGTCTCAGCGATACAGGTTAATGAATTTGTAGTAGTTAGAGACCAAAGTAAAATCAAAGACAGAAATCATAAAGCAGATCTGAAGATCATACAAAAACAGAGGGTGGTAGGGTGGAGATAGGGAAGGCATCAAGCCTGTAGGGGGTTTTATCCTCATTCTAGTAGTAGCTGGTAAATATGGTGTAATAGCCTCCTGTTAGTAGTAGTTGACAAAATAGGGGGTTGTATCCTCCTTCCACTTGTTGCTAGTAAATAGGGTGTGGTACCACCCTTGTCTGTTGTAGCAGGCAGAACCTATTTGTAAATATAATTTTGCAGTAATAGGATGTATTGGTGGTTTTTCCCAATTGGATTCCACGATAAAATCTGTGTTCTATATTTCTTGTTGATTTTGTGTGTTAAAATTCAATTGTGGCTTTTAAGTTATAAAAGTTAACAATACTGATTCTCCCCCCCCCCCCCCCTCTTAGTATTGTCCAATATTCTAACAATTGGTATCAGAGTGGGTTCCTCCACCACAGTTTAACCACTGGAAGGAAGATCCTATTTAAAAACCACTATGGATCAACAAGAAGGGTTAGCCACTAACAGAGCTCCACTATTCATAGGAGAAAATTATGCATACTGGAGTGTGATAATGAAGTGACATCTGATGTCCCTTGGATGGAAGGTTTTGGTAGCAACTGAAAAGGAATATAAAATAGAAGACCAAACACCTACAGACCCAGTGGAACTAGGCCAACATGAAGGTAATGCCAAATCCCTAAATGAAATCTTGAGTGGATTGAAAAACTCTGTATTTACAAAAGTTATGCAATCCAAGACTACAAAACAAACCTGGGATAAGTTAAATATTATCAATGAAATGGCATCTAAAGTCAAACATTCCAAGCTTCATACATATAAAGGGTAGTTTGAGAGCCTTAAAATGAAAGAAGAATAAAATATTGGGGAATACCTTCTAAGAGTAGATGAGTTTGTCAATGCTATTAGAGGCCTTGAAGGAAAATTAAAAGAAAGAGAAGTGGTTAACAAGGTACTAAGAACATTTATAATGAAGTATGACTCAAAAGTATCCACCCTAGAAGAATGAGATGATCTTGATCTTGTGATCGTATATGAACTACATGAAATCCTCACTGCATATGAGATGATAATGATACCAAATGAATCTTCAAGAAAAGAAGTGGCATTTAAAGCCTCATCCAAGAACCAATCAGAGAACCTAGATGATGTGGGAGCTCTTTTTATCAAAAAACTTGAGAAATGTATTGGAAAATACAAAGGAAAGTTACCCCTAAAATGTTTCAACTATGGAAGAATTGGACATTTTGCTTCAAAATGTACTTACCCTAAACAAGATGATAGTGATGAAAGATAAACCTCAAAGGTCAAAAAGGGTAAAACAAGAAGAAGTCCTATGAGAAAAAAGAAAATTGTTTACTCCATGGAAGATAGTGAAGATGTAGATACAAGTGAAGATGAAAAAACTGAAATTCTATTCATGGGTGTAGATACTCAAGCTTCAAATAGTGACTCAAATGTGGAAGGAGAGGTAGACTTAAGAGTTGAACTTGTTAGTGCTCTTGAAGAACTTGAGAAATGCAGAAAAAAAAAAAGAGCAAACAGTCAAACCATGCCATTAGTAAGTTGTAAGCTCAAATTCTAGATGCCAAATGGATTGAGGAGGACCTAAATTTGCAACTCAAAAGAAGAATACATGAATCTGAGAGACTTGAAGAAGAGATCATGCAATTCAAGAAAAAGCTTGATGAAGAATCTATCAAATCAAAGTTTGAGAACAGTTCAAGGATTCTACATGACATCCTGAATAGCCAAAGACCATCGAGTAATAGATCTGGTTTGGGTTTTAACAAATAAAATAATCCAGAATCTTTCTCTTTCACTAATCAAGGAGGAAATAAGAAAAGTTATGCCGAAGCACTAAAGAGTACATTTAAAAAGGAACGAAGCAAAAAAGTTGTCCTAAGATCTCAAGATAAAAACAGAAATAATATGGTTCCTAAGAGACCAAATAGATACTAGCAGATCTTTTTGGGTCATTGTTACTCTTGTAATAACTTTGGTCATAAATCCTTAAATTGCAGAGCTTATGGAAAGGTTCATGAATATGAGAAGAAGTCATCAAGTAACAAACCAAAAGGAAATCATAACCTTTTTACACTTCTTTAAAAATATGACAGAGTGTTAAAAATGTAATAACCATGGACATATGGAAAGAGATTGTAAATTGATGACTCCTACAAGAAAGACTGTAGCAATTAACTCTCAAGACACAAAAAAGAAGATGTATTGGAGGGAAAGGGAAGAAAAGGAAAGTTCCATGATTGCTCTATGTGAAACAAAGAAACAAAACCTATGGCACTTGGACAGTGGGTGTTCAAAACACATGACAGGTAACCCAAACAAGTTCCTAAAATTAAAAGATAATAAGGGTAAAGTCACATTTGGAGACAATATGTCTTCCAAGATAATTGGCAAAGGAACAGACGTTGTCAATAACAAGATCAATGTAGAAAATGTATTACTAGTAGAAAACCTCAAGCCTAATCTCCTTAGTGTAAGTCAAACATGTGATCAAGAGCACATCTGTATTTTTCACTCTGAGAAATGTGAAATCAGGAAAAAGGACTCGGGAAGAGTTGTTGGAATTTCTATAAGAAATTCAAACAATGTATACATCCTAGAAAATGAGAATCAATGTTACTTAAGTATAGTTGATTAAATTTGGTTATGGCACAGAAGGTTGGGACATTTAAATTTTGACAATCTTGTCAAAATAAGTAAAAAGGAAGTTGTAAGAGACTTGCCTAAAATTGTAAAACCTCTAAACTCAGTTTGTAAACATTGTCAACATGGGAAGCAAACTAGAGCCAGTTTTAAAACAAAAGAACATATGACCTCACATCCTCTGGAAATAGTTCACACGAATATCTGTGTACCATCAAGAACTAAAATCCTGCAAGGATAATATTATTTCATGTTGCTCGTAGATGATTACACAAGGATGACTTGGGTGACATTTCTCAACGAAAATCAGAAGCCTTTGAGAAGTTCAAAATATTCAAGGCAATGGTTGAAAATGAGACATATATGAAAATCAAATGTCTTAGATCAAACAATGGGGGAGAGTTTACTTCATAAGAGTTCAATGAGTTTTGTAAGATACATGGCATTAAGAGACAATTTTTAGCTGCAAAGACTCCTCAGCATAATGGTGTTGTTGAAAGGAAAAATAGAACAGTCCAAGAAATTTCTAGAACAATGATTAATAAAGAAAAGCTATCAGATGCATATTAGAAAGAAGCAATATACACACCTGTCTATACACTTAATAGAGGACAACTTGGAGTGAAAAAATACAAAACTCCTTATGAACTATGGTATGGAAGACCAGCCTTAGTCAAATATTTCAAAGTATTTGGCAATAATTGTTACATTACAAGGAACAAGGATGATCTTGGCAAGTTTGACTCTAGGACTGATGAAGGAATATTTCTAGGATATTCATCCACCAAGAAGGTGTATAGATGTTACAATAAAAGGTTACACCAGATTGTAGAAAGTGCAGTTGTAAGAATAGATGATATAAAACCAAGAAGAATAAGAATTCATCGCAGTGTTGAAAATACAAATGATGAAGAAAATGAAGACTTGCAAAAGGACAAAAGTACACATGATGAAGAAGAAGGAATAGAGAAGGAAGAAACACAAGAAGGTGAAGAACATTTCCCAGAACATTATACAAAACTGCATCTAGAAGAATACAAAAGAATCATCCGGGGACAAAGATCATAGGTCATAAAAATGTTGGATTCAGTCCAAGGAGACAACTACCATTTAATGAAAAAGCCCTACTCTCAATAGTGGAACCTAAGGATTTTCAGAAGCCAGCAAAATTCATGAATTGGTCAAAGCCATAAATGAAGTATTAGATCAGATTGATAAAAACGAGACCTCAAAACTTGTCCCAAGACCCAAATTTAAGAATGTTATAGGGTCCAAATGGGTTTTCAAAAACAAATTCAATCAGGATGGTCAAGTGATAAGGAACAATGCGAGATTAATATGTAAAAGGTATGCTCAGGTAGAAGGGATTGATTTTGAAGAAACGTATGCCCCTTTGGCAAGACTTCAAGGAATCAGAATGTTTCTAGCACTCTCATGCCATAAAAATTTTAAAGTGTATCAAATGGATGTCAAGTCTGCATTTTTTAATGGAAAAATAGAAGAAGAGGTTTATATTGAACAACCTAAAGGTTTTCTATTATCAGAAAACAAAGACTATGTTTGCAAACTGAAAAAGGCACTCTATGGTCTCAAACAAGCTCCAAACCACTGAAAGTAATCTCTACTTAAAAATCAAAGATTAAAATATGATCATTGTTGTTGTTTATGTAGATGCCATCATGGAAGCAATTTACAAATACTAAGTGTAAAATTTGCTTATGAAATGAAGAAGGAATTCAAAATTTCAAAGTTGGGTGAACTAACATTCTTCTTGGGGTTACAAGTTTACCAAACAAACAAAAGGAATATTTATCTCTCAGACTAAGTGCATCAAAGACATGCTTAAAAATTTTAATATGCAAGACTCCAAACCTGTTAGTACTCCTATGATCACAAGTTGTAAATTAAGTAAGGACAATGAGTCTCTGGAAGTGGATCATACCATGTATAGATCCATGATAGGTAGCCTTCTATATGTGACAGCTACAAGACCAGATGTGATGCAAGTTGTAGGTTTGGTTTCTAGGTTCCAGTCAAGCCCTAAAGAAACGCATGTAACAGTAGTAAAAAGAATTTTCAAATATTTGAAAGGTACTATGGAGTATGGGTTATGGTGACCAAAAGGTCAAGACTTCATCTTAAAAGCATTTACTGATGCAGATAGAGCAGGAAGTCTTAATGATCGAAAAAGTACCAGTGGAGCAACATTCTTCCTAGGAAATTGTTTGGTTTCATGCTTAAGTAAAAAACAATATTCCATTTCACTCTCCACAGTAGAGGCTGAATATATTGTTGTTGCGTCATGTTGCATCCAAGTCATTTGGATGAAGCAGACACTAGAAGACTTACTTGTGAAGTATGAGAACCCAATAATAATAAATTGTGATAATACCAATGCCATAAATATGTCAAAAAATGCGATCATGCACTCCAAGACAAAACACATACCAATAAATTATCACTTCTTAACAGAACCAGTATCCCAGAAGGTTGTCAAACTAGAGTATGTTGACACAAAAGAACATATTGTTGATATCTTTACCAATCCACTACCCAAGGAAGCTTTTGAGCTTCTTAGACGGAATTTGGGAGTAATCTTCTTACAACAATTGTAGAAGAGGAAGTGCAATCTCAAGGGGAGATATTATGACAGGGGGAGTTATCAGAAGAAAGCTTTTGTCATTGTTGTCAAAGGGGGAGAAAATTGACTAAAAAGAAAATATTCCCATCAATGCCAAAGGGGAAGAATGTTGAAAATACGTTGTCAATTGATGTCAAAGGAGTTTGGAATTGACAAAAACAACTGAACATGATGCAAGAGGCAAAGGATCGATAGGAGTTCAACAATGCCAAAAACCACTAAACATGATCTAAGAGGTGGAGGATCGATGCAAGAGGAAATCATCATAGATAAATGGTTAGGATTGAATCTGCAAAGAGATCAACGACTACAGAACGATGTATAAATTTGTTTTTTGGGTTATCTACTATCTTGAAGCACCCCAAAGGAGGTTTCTTCAAAAAAAAATTAAGTGAGATGGTGGATTTTCTTGCCAATACTTTGTAAATTCTTCAGCAATGTGTTTGGATCCTTGAGGAAAATATCTCCTTTCTTGAGTTTAATGGACATGTTATCGGTTGAAATGGCAGGTTAAGACACCCCTAAGCATACAAGGGAAAGTGACAAGTGTCACCATAGTCACTTGTCGCCAACTACTTCGGAAGTCGAATCCTCCTAGAGGAGAGCCCTAGTTCAACTCCAGAAAAGACACTAAACACCAAAAACTCCTCTTTCGAGGTTATTAGAGACCAGTGCCTTATTGGAGTCAAACCATGAGAGTGAGAAGGGATGTACTACAAGTGTTTGTGAAATAATGTCAAATTATGTATTAATGCAGTAGTATATCATCCCAACAATAAACACATAGCAAATGTCATTCAAATATAATCATTTATCATAAGTATATCAGTTTAAGCAACTAAAGTTGGTCAAGATAGTACTGGTTCATTTTAGCAATTGAAGGGCTAAGACTTCTCATCAGGAAAGCAAAGGTGAATAAGGATTTTTTAGGTATAAAAGTCTTTAGGGATCTCTACATCAGTCATCTATTATTCGTTGATGATGTCGTTGTCATTAGAGGAGGTTCACTTGCTGTGTGGAAACACCTACAAAGGATACTTCAGTATTTCTGTAATGCATCGGGCCTAGAAATTAGTGCTAAAAAGTCCCTTCACGCTCGTTCTTGTAAGGATCAGCTTTTGTTGGATTCAATGCTCACTCTTTTTCCATACACCGCAGGCGCACTTGATGATGGGTTCAAATATATGGGGTTTCATCTTAAACCCAACGGCTACAGACCCAAAGACTGGGAGTGGATTTTAAAATGTATCAATTGTAAAATTAGTTGCTAGTCACGTCGTTTGCTCTCACTGGGTTGATGTCTCATATTGATTTCGTCAGCCTTGTAAGGCATCCTCATTTACTGGATGTCCCTATTCTCCATTCCGACGGTTATTTTATCCAGAATCAAAGCCAAGATATTTCATTTCCTTTGGGTAGGCAAATTAAAGGTTTAGAAATTCCACTTGGCATCTTGGGAAATATTATCGCGCCCTAGTGATCTTGGGGGATGGAGGATAAAACACCTTGTTTTATTCAACTCTACATTGTGTGCTAAATCCTTTTGGAGAAGTGTATTCAGTAGCGGACTATGGGGAAAACTTATTCTATCCAAATATTTTAAAGGTGTAAATCCCATCTATTGGATGAGAGATCAGAAAATGTCCAAGCCTTCATGTTCGATTATCTGGAACAACCTGGCGAAAATTCTTCCTCTTATCTCCAACTTTCTCTTATCTCCAACGCTCTGAGCTGAAAGGTTGGTAGGGGTTTGCAAATACATTTGGGGATATATCCTATCTGTGGACCGGGGGATCAGTTCCATCTTTCTCAGGTTTTAAATATACGGGTGCTAACAGACATCCATCATGTGTCTCAAAATTTGGTCTGGGCCAATGCTAAGGTTTTGGGACTAGTGGGTAGTCTAGCCATTAAGTGGGATGGATACATTTCAAAGCTCTACCATGGAAACATAACACTCAATCCTAATTCGGACAAATTTGTTTGGGCATATAATGCCAGAGATGGTCAGGTTGACGTTAGACTCGTCTATAGATCAACGATCATGCATACTCACATTGTCGATTCTGAATGGTGGATGTTGTGGTTGTGGAAAGGGGTTGTACCTCTGAAAGTTAAATTATTCTCCTGGATTTTCCTGAAAAGTAAGATTTTAAAGTGGGATGTATTACAAATTCGGGGATTTTTGGAACCAGGTAAGTGTTTTTTGTGCCATCGACAAACTGAAACTGTTTTACATCTTTTTGGTGATTGTGTCTTCTTCATGGATATTTGGTTGCTATTGATGAATTACTTTAATATTGATCATAGCTGGGAGGAAGCACCATTCAAGGTCAATTTGATAAAATGGCATAAAAGAAAGCTCCATCTTTATTATCTTCCAGTTTTCATGATATAGGAGGTTTGGAAGGCAAGAAACGCCTCCATTTTCAACAATCTTCAGTAGAAGACTGATATTTTCTACCTGAACATTCCATCATCTTTTTTAGAGTAGGACAAATTGGAAAGGTTCAGGAAAATAAGCATTCGCTCCTTTCCTCCTCTTGTTCAAGAGCACCGAGATGGATTCTTCGATGGGGCAGCGACGAAAGGTGCCTGTGGAGCTGGGATAGTTATCAAACTCAGCAATGGCATGGCTATCAAGGGCTGGACAAAGGCTGGAGTTGGAACTAATATGAGAGTTGCAGTGGTGGGTTTGTGGTGCTTACTCTTTTGTGCCAAAACATGGGGTATCAAACATCTATAGGTTCTTGGGAACTCCCAAGTCATCATTAAATCAGCACTTGGGGATGCTCATGTAAATTCTTTGGAACTTTAACATTGGTTAACCAATCCCAAGCGTGTGATGAAAGAATTTTCTTTTATAACATTCAACCATATTTACCAAGAAATGACTGTCGAAGCTTATTCTTTATCTAAGCAGGAGCTAGGTGTGATGGATGGCAGATTGAGCTTCTCTCAGTTTTTTGCAGGCATTTGTGTTCGAACTGGACATTTGGATATGTTTAAATAGTCAATCCGATAGTCTGGTTTCTTTTGTTACAAAAATACTAGTGCTGAAAGTTTTGATTTCTGAATGTTACTTAATTTCTGTGTGTGTCCGTTTTGGCATAGGAACAATATATGGACTACTGGTGTGGATTAGTGGAAATATTGTTCTGATAGTTTGTTCCAGTCCTGTTGTCGTCTTTGAAGATCTTCCTCTGATCTATGGATATTATGTAAATATGATACAACTTTAAACTAATATAAAGTTGTTTTTTCTTTCTTGAAAAAAAAAGATAGTAGTATTATAAGTGACATGTGTTAAAGCATATAAGTATCATCCAAATGTTCATAGCAGTTTTATAAAGTTTAACAATATTTCATCTTTAATACCAATTTGACCACTTTTGCAATGACTAACTAATAACAAAGGTTGAAGTGAATGAGTGTTACTAGAAGACTGTGCGTATGTATTAAATGCAACAATAAGGTGATGTTTTTTGTACTTTACATTAAGTTGAAGCATGCATATATAGCAGTAATATTAGATGATAATACAAACCACTTATCAGATGTTGGCTTTTTACCTTTAGGCTTGTATGGTATAGTATACCAATATGGATTACATGTTATCACATCAATAAGAAATAGGCACCTTCCACACATTATCATATCAGTACGTAGACAAGCTACTTGCATCCATTACCATCGAAATTGTATTTGTATTTATTTAAAAGAAGTGTAGACAATGTTGAAGGCATTGTTAATCTTTGATCATAAAAGAAGTGTAAACAATGTTGAAGGCATTTCTAATTTTTTATCATAATTTTTGAACATTTTTCAACAATCTATAAAAACGACAGCATTTAAGACAAGAGATAATTAGTATAATGAATATGAGAATATCATGAAATAACTAGGATTTTGTATCAGATACAAGCGATCACCTTTGGTAAAAATTGACATTGTTTTATAGTAATTTTTTGGATTTTTTTCTTTTTTTCTAAGTAAAAAATTTCTATAAATTTGTTTTTCAAGTTATGTACTATCTTTAAGCACCCCAAAGAAGTTTTCATCAAAAAATATAAATTTTATTGTAGAGGGGTGCTCACCAACAAGTTGGTTTTGAAGCAATCCAATATCTTAGAATATCATATGGAGATTTTTCACTATAAGAGTATTGATTTATTTATTTATATTTTTTAAGTGAGATGGTGGATTTTCTTGCCAATACTTTGTAAATTCTTCAGCAATGCGTTTGGATCCTTAAGGAAAATATATCCTTTAGTGAGTTCAATGGATGTATAGGTGGTGAAACTTTATTGCAATTTTATAGGTAATGCATCATGTTTCACATTTCTCCAACAACTAAGCAACAACATCTTCTATCATCCTATTTTGTTGCCAAAGTATTGGGAAACAAGATGCTCATAAACTCTATTCATTAAAACTCATGCTTAGAGTCTCTTACGATGTTGTCATAATGATCTTCATAAAATGTTCATTACTAATAGAATTCACCGACAACAATTATAAACTTCATCTTCATTAGAAATTAGTCAAACTCGCCCTGCTCTCTTTGGCTTGAGCTAAATGAAGTACCCCATATTTTACTTGAAAATGTTCAAACCATTGATAGACACAAATGTTTTTAAATCAATTTCCTTATCTCTGGACCCCATAAAGAATCCCCTTGGTATTAAGTCCTCCATATGTATATTCTCAAATTCTACAACAAGTCCCATGATCCTCTACTCCAAAATAAAGAATTGCTCTTATTCAGGATTTTGTAGTTTATTATCTTGCAGTTCTAAATTCATTGGTGGATTTTCCCTTTCCATAGAAACTCGTAGAATTCCTTCAATAACCATTGCCCCTAAATGAACACAACTAAGTTTGACCTTATTGGTCTTTAGTGAACTACAAAAAATACTAGCACGTGTTCCACAAGATAAGGTGAGACTATAATGTGAGGAATTTCTTCGTACATTCAAAGAATGATTAAAAACCATGCTTATACAACACATCTAAAAGGAATTCATCAAGTGGTTTCTTTCAAACATGTTGGAGTGCTAATTCATTAAGTGGTTTTTTTCAAACATGTTGGAGTGGTAATTCATTAAGTGGTTTCTTTCAAACATGTTGGAGTGGTAACCAACCTAGGATACCAAAAGGTGTTTTGATCCTAACCTTTTAGTAAGATATCACACTAAATTGATTTAAAAGGAAGGAAGTAATTTCCTAGGGATATGTCCAGTAAAAATAGGTTTTGAAAGCGTGTTGAATTTCTATGTCAAAGATGCTAGGATACATTCTGCATTACAAAGTTTTTTACAATTTCGTGCTTTGATCAATGGTGACTATTTTTGGCACAACCCTTTCATCAAAGGTTATAATGAAATTCTTCTAGTGGGATATGAAATTAGATTCATAGATTTTCTTCAATATAAACATATTTTTAAAGTACTTTAAATTGATATGTCAAATCTGTTAAGAAATACTCTAGAATGTTGATTTTTAATAGTGGAGATTTTGGAACAAGTACTCGTTATTTTTGGCATAATTTTTATGTATGACATCAAAATGAAGTGATTCGGATTAAGTAGAGAACTAGAATTTGAGGACAATATACCCTCAAAATGCTTTTTGAAATTTATCCTTCCCCCTCAAAATTAAACTATTATGCTAGGATACAGTCCAAATTACAGAGCTCTTTAGAATTTCATGCTTTCATCAATGGTGAGTGTTTTTGGCATTACTCTTTCATGAAATGTCAGCATAACATGCTTCTGGTAGGATATGAAACTAGATTCATAGAGCTATCTTCAATATAAATCTTTCACGAATATAAGCTTGTCAATTGTTTTTTATTAATATTTGGATTCTTTAGGGTTTGCTGTAGGGTTGTCGGCTTGGTGATTTTTGAAGTTTTATTAATGTTAATAAGATTTCTTATTTATTCTTTGTTAATGTTTTTTGTTTAAATTCAATTTCTTAATGTTTTTCAATATTTTTTTTTATAATTATTTTTTATGTTATTGCACCAAGAGGCGCTTTACAACCCAGTATGAGGGAGATCTTGTATCGTTTGTTGATATTATGTCAACCAAAAATAATATTGTCGAGTATGGGAGAGATGTTGTAACGTTTGTTACTAACAAAATAATAAAAAATAAAAAATAAATGTAATTATCTGCCAAAATAAATGTCGGCCACAAAAACAACCTAATATGGGGGAGATGTTGTAATGTTCCTACCTAACAAAACAATAGATAAAAACAACACAATATGGGGGAGATGTTGTAATGTTCCTACCTAACAAAATAATTAAAAAATAAAAATTGAACTATCCTTAAAAAAAAATTTGAATTTGCACATGGTTTTAAAACCATGTGCAAGGCCTCCTAAACAAACCATGGTTTTATTGTACATGGTTTTGGAGGGCCTTGCAAATGGTTTTAAAACCATGTGCAATGCCTCCTTAAAAAACCCATGGTTTTATTGTACATGGTTTAGGAGGGCCTTGCAAATGGTTTTAAGACCATGTGCAAGGCCTCCTAAACAACCCATGGTTTTAGGAGGGCCTTGCAAATGGTTTTAAGACCATGTGCAAGGCCTCCTAAACAACCCATGGTTTTAGGAGGGCCTTGCACATGGTTTTAAAACCATGTATGAGGAAGATGTTGTAATTTTAGAGTCCTAAAAAATAAGAAATAATAAAAAATATTATATGTCAGACATAAATAATATTAAATATTAATAATAATAATAATAATAATATATGTCAACCTTAAATAAAAAGATGTGTCTTTTAATTTGAACCAAATCAATGGCTATATATAGGACACAATAAAGTTGATAGCTCCTTGAGTGCAATACTTAAGAAAAGGTTTGCACCTCAAGAGATTTGATCCATCTCTGCGCTTGATAGAGCCTAGGATTTGGATCTATGCTGGTTATGTTACAATTTGTTCAGTTTCATTCATTTAATAGAATATGAGTTTATTGTACCACTATGTTTATCGTCATATATATCTGTGCATTTGAATATGTATATATCCTCTTTCATTTTGTTCTCACATAAATCTGGATCAATACGTTTAAATAGCATATGGTAGTAGGGAAAATGTCAATTAATACATAAAAATAAAAAGGAATATATGCAGTGTAATAAATTTAGGTGCATAGATGACAAGTGTGTCATGCATACACAAATAAACAAATTGAGTAAAATATGAAAATTAACTAATAAAAGGGGGCAAGACCAAGAGGTGGGATTTGGAGCCTTGTTGGTTTTATTTGGGGGGTTTTGTTGCTTGCTTATGTTGGTTTTATATTGTTTGTGAGTGCACCTGTTGGGGGGGGCGGAGTAAGGAGGAGAATATTGTTGTATGCAGGTTGATAGAGAAAAGAGTAAGGTCTCACATGGTCTAGAATAGGTTTAATTATTGAGGGTTTGAGGGCCTCATCTTTTATTTAGGGTTGGTTGGGTGGAGAATTGTCCCC
>LPNX010846700.1:118552-143071 GCA_001517045.1 Pseudotsuga menziesii
AGTCATAGACTCTAATACTTAGGCCTTGAGGTCCATAACCATTCCTAAATATAACCATTGCTCGATCTTTCAAGTTAATGAAACTCCAATTCTATTCACATCGAACAATTTAGTGGTCCCATAACCAAAATGGAACTACTTTTAGGAATCTAGCATGTGTTCGGAGGGACTTCAACTAGTCACCTTCTAGTGGTAAAGGATTTGTCATTGGAGCATTGATTTTCCATTGATATAAAAAAACATTTTATACACCACTATCAAATAAAATATTCCTATATACCATAAGGGATTTCCTATATCTCTTTAATATCCCACAAGGCATTTCTCCACTTTCTTTCATACAATTTTTACTTTCATTGTTTATGTGCTTCCTTACACTTTACATAATCACTTCCACCTCACCCCCTTATTATGACGGACTTTTTGCACTTTTAGGTGCAATTGCTAGTTTATTATTTCTTGGATTAGACCAGTCTAATAGACCTAAGTGTACTTTTATGTCTAATAATTGATATTTGACTATTTACTTTGTCAACTATTCCTATATGGTTAGATTCTTTGCCTTTGTTTCTTTGTACCAATTTAGTGTAATGGTTCACAATTTAATAGAGTTTCCCATGCAAGGCCTACTATAGTTGGAATCCATTCATGAATCCAAATGCTTGTGAGAAACATGAGAAATGAAAACTATTATCATCCATCTATAATTTTATAACAACATTAAAAATAAGCAATCATACACAATTGTGTTAGTTCTTGAGAGAAATTATTTGGAGAAATTGAAGGAAAATCCAACATAAAATGTAGGCAATAATCCAGAAACAAATATTGAGCATTAAGGCTAGATGATATTATGGAAATAAATAAAATTTTGCTATGTACATGCATAAACCTATCAATGCCAAGGA
Source organism: Pseudotsuga menziesii (assembly GCA_001517045.1). Classification (NCBI taxonomy): domain Eukaryota; kingdom Viridiplantae; phylum Streptophyta; class Pinopsida; order Pinales; family Pinaceae; genus Pseudotsuga; species Pseudotsuga menziesii. Next base: position 119,461 of record LPNX010846700.1, read on the forward strand.
AAAAAATGCTAGAAAATTTGGGGCTTAATGCCAAATTAAGATCAATCAAACCCTGAATTAGGATCTTAGAGCAACAGTACATTTAAAGTACAAAAATACTGCTAATGATGAGCTTGGTAGTGAAATCCCCTACTGAAACCAAGCAAATGGGTGAATAATTCAGAGCACACAACAAATCCCTCACCAATAGAAGGCAAACAGTTGAAGTCCCTCCCAACACACGCTAAAATATTCTTGAAATCAGTGTCACTTTTGGCTATGGGGCTACTGAAATGCTCGATGTGAATTAGCTTAGAGCTTCATGAAGTCAAAAGTTCAAGTAGTGGTTATCTTTAGGTATGGTTATGGCCCTCAATGCCCAATCATTAGATCTTACAACTCTAATACCAAAAGCAACCTCCATTTTTACTATGCATATTTTAAATATAATTAAATAGTAGATTCCTTGAGATAATTTCATAAAAGAACTAATCTATTAGGTGTCAAATTAAAATCAAATCATTATCTTTAAGAAATCAATTAATGATTCTAATACAGCTCATATAGCAAAATTCAAGAAATGATAACTCAAAGAGAAGAAACTCTACAAACTTAATTGATGACCAAGTTAGCCAATTTTGCATGGAGACATTTTCCTCTATTGGGTACCAACTCCTATATCAACAACAACAACAATTGGAAGAGAATTTCTCCACCCAACCAACCTACAGCAGAAGTTGAGGCTCCTGAACCCTCAAAATTAACCTTATCCCGGACCAGGTGAGACCTTACTCTTTTCTCTATCTTGAACCTCTATACACCAAACTCCTCCTCCTTAACCTTCATCTCCAACAACTGCACTCACAAACAACATAAAACCAACACAAATAGGAAACAAACCTCCTAATCAACCAATAAGGCTCTGACTCCCACCTCTTAGTCTTGTTCACTTTTATTACTTCAATTCATATTTTACTTAATTTCTTGATTTTTGCATGGATGACACACTTGTCATCCATCACCTAAATTAAATTATAAGGCACGTATTCCTTTTTATTTTTACAATTAATTGATCTTTTCACCCCTACAATATGTTATTTATACTTAAACTATGTCTATGGTTGGAGTGTTACATACGCAAGTTGTTGAATCCCTCAAAACAAAACACTTTTCACATCAAGCAAGTCAAAACAATTTTTTGATCTTCAACTATATAAAAATTTGGAATTACAATATACTAATTAAATAATATAATTCTAGCTCTTCTTAGCTTTGGTAGTGTAACCTATCCAAGGATACAATTATTTATTTAAATACAAAATTAACTCAAAGATTCCATGCCAGAAACTCCCACAGAACTTTAGAATTTTGCAACAAAATTCCTACATATCAGTGACATATTTTTGTTCATTATGGATTCTGTGAGAAGTGGCCAATTTACTTGAGTTTTGTACTCATCCACTTGATGTCATGGTTTCCTTCAACCACATTCCACTGTGCTGATTGTTCCATGTTGTAAGAGGCATGCTCTCAATTCCTTTGAATTTGTACTGTGACATTTTGAAAAGAATCTCTGAGAATTTTTTTGCAACATCAATCCATCCCATGAAATAATTTGAATAAAATATATTTCAATTAGGTGATAATTCTACAACAAATGTCGATTTCACAAATGTGTGACCCATCATAAAATAGAGTATATATAGGATAGTATTTTGTAGCATAGTATTGTGCGACATAGTATTATGCAACATATGGGAATAACACATCTAGACTAAGTTACTCATGAAACCCAAATTATATCACATCACTTCATCTCGTAATTATCTCAATCACATCAATATAAAATCAAATACTTGATAAACTGAAATGTCTTTTGGAACTATTTTAAGTATGGAAAGGAATAATTGGAGGCTTATGGAATGGAAAATGGTCAATAAAGGGTGAGTAGTATATAATTCAACAACTTACCAAGGTGTTTATTAAGAATGTCATCCACAAATTTGGAGAAGCATCTCTTCAGTTTCTCTATGAGGTTTCCTTAGAAAAACAAGATAGCTTGAAATTAAAATATGATATTTTAAATCAATCATTAATTTATAAATATTGTTAATTCTCAAAGGACATCCAATCTTTAAATTGTTTAGATGGACAAACTTACCCCATCTTAATTTAAAATAATTGTTAAAATGTAATGCACTTGTTATTGTACCGAGAGAAGCGAGGTGCTTTCGAGCCCAGTATGGGCGAGATGTTGTCACGTTTGTACATGATGCTCTAATAAAATAAAAATAAGATGTTGTCACATTTGTACATGACGCTCTAATAAAATAATAATAAATTTGATACCAAACATGTCTGCCTACACAAAATTAAAATTAATAATAAAAAATAATTTTTTTAATTATCCCCCAAAAACAATGTCCGCAGGACAAAAAACCAATATGGGGATATGTTGTAATGTTCATACCTAACAAAATAATAATAAAATAATTAATTGTCCACAAAAAAATGTTGAAACCATGTGTAAGGCCTCCTAAACAACCCATGGTTTTATTGTACATGGTTTAGTATGGCCTTGCAAATGGTTTTAAAACCATGTGCAAGGCCTCCTAAACAGCCCATGGTGTTATTGTACATAGTTTAGTATGGCCTTGCAAACGGTTTTAAAACCATGTGCAAGGCATCCTAAACAACCCATGGTTTTATTTTGCAAGGTTTAGGAGGGCCTTGCAAATGGTTTTAAAACCATGTGCAAAGCCTCCTAAACAACCCATGGTTTTATTGTATATGATTTAGGAGTGCCTTACACATTGTTTTAAAACCATGTATAAGGTAGATGTTTTGAATACTAATATACTTTAATTTATTCAATAAGTGAGAACCATAATAACATGATCTTAGATCTCACTTGAAGTTATATTTAGGATAGTATTAAAATGTATGTAATCTGTAGGTTTGAAACATTTTAATGTTTTCATTTAGAATAGTATTGCAAGGTTTTAAATAAGGGTTTTAAAATTATGGGATTATGAAATATAACTATTAAAATATGGTTTTTTAATAGTTAATCATTTATAATAATAATAAAAACATTTAAAGAAATGTATATAAATAAGTTTTTTTTCAATTATATTTTAAATATGGTTTTTAAAATATAATTGAAAATATAGTCAATTTATGGAATAGTATAATATTATAATGTTTTAATAATTATAATGTTTTAATAATTTGAACAGTAAAAATGTTTTTAAAAAATAAGTTTTTTAAAATATAGTCTATTTCTGGAATAGTATAATATTATAATGTTTTAAGAAATTTAATGTTTTAATAATTATAATGTTTTAATAGTTATAATGATTTAATAATTTAAATAATAAAAAAGTTTTTAAATCACATTTTTTTTCAAATATGTTTTAAATAATTTTTTTTAATTATAATTGTAAATATAGTCGAATTGAAAAAGTGTCATATTTGAAAATATATTGAATTTCAGTAACAAAATTTCATTAACATGCATAGTGAACTTTTTCTTTGTATATGTTTCAGTGTATGGTGTATTAATATTAATGCATAAATTAGTAACTACATTGATTGGTTCTAATGATGTATTAATACCTGGATAGGTTTGCATCTAGAGAGTTTGATTCCTCTCGGTGCTTGATAGAGCCTAGGATTTGGATCTACGCCGGTAGTAAGACATTGATGATGTTTTTATATGTCTTTTAGACCTACTTCGTCTTTATGGCCTAGAGAAAGTGAACAAAAAAACTAAGATATTTATATCCCCAAATAACTTATATTGACAATTTTTTAATACGATTTTAAATTCATGATAAATCTTCAAGCTTAGTTTGGTTGTCTTGGTTTAGCATTTCATGAACCAAATTTCAAGTGTAAATATCAATATAATTACATGTAATATCATTATATGAAGGGATTCTTAGAAATGAGATCCATCTTCAATATCCTCTAGGTTGCATAAAGTATAGATTCTTTTTTTGAAAACAAATTACCAAAATATTCCACTCCATCATTGAGTGAGTGAATTTTTATTTTTTTACCATAGGTTTGATCTCCACAATTGATTTTGTCTAATTCCTCTGTATAAACATCAATGAGCTACCAACTTCAACTTGAGGGGCTTACCTTTTATCCATCAATTAAGAGTCCTCTTGTTACATTGGTATTTGACCATCTTGCAAAAAATCCCCCAGCTAGCATGAGGAGACCATCTACTAGCACTTGGAATTGAACTTCATACCTCCAAGAACCCCAAATATCAGAGCAGGATGCCTTTGTCAATCCACCTACAATTCTAAACCCGATTCAGTTCATAGTTTATCGATCATCATTTTTTAAAATATGTTGGCGCAATTATACTTTGTCCTAGGTTCACTTAACTACTCACCAACAAATCCCAAGATACTGGCCCTCTCAGCATGGCCTGCGAGCAAGCGAAGTCTCACCCGAATTACCTATGGGAATTGCAAGAGCGAAGTTTCTGTAGCAGTGAAGGCGAGCGACTCGTATATACTACAATCAACATCTTACATCCTCAACGGATCAATTAATGGCCAACATATTTTACATACATTCACAATATACTAACAGATAAACACCATTTAACAATCATTATGCAGAATGAAATAGAGGAACACAACACACATGAACATCAATCACACACATAGAACACCAAGGGTTATGTGGAAACCCAATTGAAAAAAACCACAAAAACATTATTCTTATTAATGAGTCGCAATAATTTAGCACTTCATGTCTGTGCACACAACATGCATACTTTCTCTCCTCTGATCTTTACAGTGGATCTGTGCACTAAGCCTGCAAATCGCTACAACCTCTTGTGACTTGCTCGTACAAAATCATTATGACAAATTTTCTGCATACCAAAACAAACCCTCCAAAAGAACTCGATAACTAAGAACTCAAAAACTAAGCATTACCCAAAGAACTAGCCAACCCAAAAATTCCCAACCCATTACATATATATATGACTTATTCATAGCCATCCCACGCCCACTAAGTGGACACAAAATTGCAATTGCTTCCAACTAAATCCACGATTAGCGTAGTCAAATTCCATTTTTCCTCATTTCTCAGCTACTTCGTCAAATTCAATCCTGCTTTCATGATCACTACTTCTTGAACTTGTTCACACCAAAACTTATCAACTACGCCAAAAATTTCCAGGGCCAACACACTTCAACGTTGTACCTGGGGTTTTTTCGACAATTCCAAAAACGTCTATGCATAGATCTGATTCACCTCTTCAAACATCCTTTGAATATATTATTTCTATCGGTGTAGTTATTTCACCAACTCTGCAGTAATATGCCCCTAGGCTTTTGTCTCATTCCATGTAACTACATTCTAAATTTCATCATGTGATCCTCCAATCAACTCTGAGAATATCTCTACTGTCTCCACCCTCCTCTACTACTCCATCCATAACCGATTGACTTTAGCCTGCAAAGTATTATTTTCTACGACTTTATCCATTCGTTCCACTTGGGACAGAGTCTTCAAGAGGCCTTTTAGCTTGAACATTTTACTCTACACACCATCCAACCTGGTGGTGATCTATTGTAGTGCAACATCATCTAATAGCATTTTCCATGCTTATGAAATTTCCTCGTACAACCTTGCACACTCATCCTCGGAAGTTTTAATGCTTTTGATAAGCTATTCACCTTTTTGTTCCTATGTGCTTTGACATCTGGTGGGGTGTTAGGTACCAACTTCGCTTCCATCTCTAGATTTTTTTCTATGAAACATGTAATAACTCCAACTAGTCGCGACCAGGGATCAAGATTGAAGGGCTGGTCTTAATTTCATATAGAAGGTTATATATTCATGCAGCCCTTCATTGATGAAGGGCTTTCAAAAAACTCACATTTCAAATGACAGTAATAAATTAATTGTACATTTCATTAATTAAAAACAAAAAAATTAAATTGCAAAATGGGATTTGTCATTTTAATGGGATTTGTAAAATTGCACAAGTGAATGTATATCCCTGCCTACATTGTGTTCAATCTATTTGACCAGATCTTCGAGCAATGATTATTTACATTGAAGTTATTCACGATGACCTACCTTCTAGCTTTGACCTTATGGCTACTTCTATTATTATCTATCATGTCTATGATCTTAAAAAGGTTAATTGTAGATAAACAAGTCGTTGTAAACCTCACCCTATTGAACCACCCGCCGTCGCAGACAACATCATTTGTACGCTGCTTTGTCGACTGATACCAGTTAGCAGCAAATAGAACCCGGCCAGCAGCACACCTTTTTAGACAACATTATTTGTATGCTCTGTCTAGTATATCCCTGCCTACATTGTGTTCAATCTATTTGATTGGGGAATAAGTCTACAATTGCTCAGACGCTTTAAGGTTTATAATCAAAAAGGAACTCAGACAGATGGTCAAGCCGGATAGTACAATCTATGGCTATAAATTTGGAAGTATGGATTGAGGACAAAAAAACGTGCTCACTTAAGAGACCATTCTTGATGGCGTTGAAGGAATTCAAAACAAGAGGCAGCCTATGCTAGAACTTCGAGGCTTCAGTCATAAAATAAAATCTATAGGGGAAGCAGAAGCAACCAAAGCTGAATGTTTTGAGATTACTGAGAAATTGATAAACTATCAAAAAGATGTAGACTTGAAGAATAAACAATGGAGGTTTTTGCACAGTCATCATCTGAAAGTTTCACAGGGCCAATTCAGAGAATTATCCTCTGACAAATATAAAACTAAAGTCTTCAAAAAGTAATAGGTTGTCAACTAATTAACTTGTGTTTGAATGCATGCACATCTCCGCCTTACAGTAACAGGAAAGGCAAATTTATATAAAATTACCTTGGCTTCCAGAGTTAGCCAATGAATCTAACGAGTTCTTCCTCAGCCGTTCATTGTGTCCCGCCAACCTTCTCCTGCAACTTCTCTTTGCGTCGTCAAATTTTGCTATGCCATGGAATCTAGATAGGCACCACAACACCCAATTATTCATGTGTATTATCAAATTATATACTTAATATGTATGGATCCATGTTGACCTACTCAGAAGAAGAAAAAAAACACTGAGGTGCAACCGTCTCTTGGTTAGTTACCTGCTACACTGCTGACAGAAGCGTTGCTCGGTACCAAGAACAATGACTTTGGGGGCTTTGGAATGCATTTCACAAAATTTATGTCTCTTGTGATATTCTTTTGCATTTGCAATTGCCAACACTACGTTGCATCCTTCCACTTGACAACGGGGAGGTTATGCGGTCGAAGCCGGCAAAGCCCTCGGCTTCTTATAAATGCAATCGCCAGCAACTGGATTAATTACCTTAGCCGGATTCATAGCGTCTCCAAAATGCTGCCGCTTTCCTAGCTTAAGACACATTAAGGAATCCCCTTGAACATCCTTGATGACATTAATGTTATCTCTCATGGGACCTTCGTTAGCACTCTGATAATTGTCATTCCTCCCAAGTCCCACCCAAGCCAACTACCACCATATTTCTCTGACCAGAATGGCTATACTCGAAACCCCCAAGAAAATTACCACCATTTGCAACCCCTTCTACAAGCCAACCCTTCAATAATCCATTGCCTTAGCTTTTCACAGAACCCCCAGCCAAAGGATTCTGATGAATCTTGACATCCAGAGGAAACTGTGCCTTATGATTGCCTGAAAAACTCCCGTCGTTGATGACTTCAGTAAAGTTACCAGCATCCATGAGAGGCTCAGACAGGGGCGAGGACTCATGAACCATGTTCGTCCCATGGAATAACTCCTTCCCAATATTATAACCCTCTTCTGAACAAACCCATTCAGCCATGGGTAATCTCTCATACCTATCCCCGGCCATACTGTAAAGCCCTGTGCAACCTTCCCAGTCCCAAGGACTCTTTAAATGCCAATCCTGCATCTTAGAGGGCTAGCAATGATCATGGATACTGCTATTGTTACCACCATGATTTGCCATGGACTTTGATTCCATATTGTTAAAAATGACTTCTTCTTCACAAGACCAATACTAATCCAAGGAAAAATACAGATACACTTTCAGGCTCTTTTCACATGATGAATATTACCAAATCCAGCGATCCCATATTTGCTTCAATTTCCAAATCCGGGATGATTAAAATACTAACCTTGTTGTCTAAACAAAACTTCCATAAGATCAATACTCCCGAGAGCCTCGTCCAAAAGACCCGCCTCGTCCAACATACCTGCATCAGAGAGCCCCTGAATCAAACTTCCATAAGAGCAATACTCCCCAGAGCCTCGTCCAAAAGACCCGCATCAAAGATCCCTTGAATCAAACTGATGTAGGTAAAAACATCTGGGGTCATCCCCTTCTCAACCATGAGAATCTGCATTTCTATGTAAAAATCAAGCTGGCCCATTTACAGAGCCCATCAATCAAAGAAATGTAGATGACAACATCGAGCTCGCAAACTATGGCCACCATCTAGTTCACAAGAACAACTACTTCAGTAAATCTACCCTACTGATAGAGCCCATAAGTGGCGTTATTGGGAAAGCAGCCACTGATAATCATCTCGTCCAGGGATTCAATTGACAATGCCCTGCCCGATCGCATTAGATCTTCTCATTTAATATGATATGAAATATCTTGGAGGCCAGTACAGGTCGAAATCACAAAAATTGTTGATGGGCAATTTTTATCTTAGCCCTTCTAATGTAATTTTAATTTAAAATCTCCATTTTTTATTAAAACGACAAAAATTAAAAACCCCATTTTAAATGACGTGCAAATTTTAAATCCCCCTTCACTGACGGCCTAGGAGCCCTTTGACGGGCATTGACAGCTTGAATTTTGATCCCTGGTCACGACATATGCACTTCAACGGTCATATCGTCAACCACTTCCACTTTTGGTACTACGCTACAGTCCAATGTGACAACATTCTGCAACTTTTCCTCTTACTCATTAAGCTCATTATCTTCCCTCTGTAATTGTGCCGACTAATCCTTCCAGACATTTCTCTGTGCATGAAAATTAGTATTTTATTCATATGTGACTTCTTCGCATACCTTGATCTCCTTGGAAACATTATGTTGAAGGTTTGGAACATAAACATGGATAATACCGACAGTTTCAAATTGATGTAGCTCAACTTATCAGCCTGCTACTATAATATTGGTTCAGAAAAAATTAATGTGCGGGGTAGTCATTATACTACTCTACTCATCAGACTAGGTGATGTTTGGGTTATACTTTCCTTAGCTTGCTTGCTGACAGTCTGTTGCGTACCCTCTGAATGAACTAGTAATATTTGAATGGCCTGAATTGCTTGACGAAGTATGTCAGTCCGCCAAATAAATCAATGATCTTACCTTCTAGTAGTTTGTTTGCTTCCTCTTTTGCTTCATTCATTTTGTTAACTATAATATTGACATCATTGTTAGTCAATGATTATGACTGCAGGTTGCTTCTCCACCCTTTTCTTCTTCCTCAAACCCTAGGTTGTGATGGTATCTTTCCTCTTGTCGTGGACCGCATGATCTATTGGTGTCACACTTGATTCTCATCCTCCTCCTTGTGACTAATCATGACCATTTTCATCACCACCACTGGCATCATGATATTTATTACTCTAATCATTCTCCCTATTTTTATCCTGACCCGAAGTTCCCTCTTGTCGTTGATCCTAATGCAACACATCCAAGGATATCTACTTAACCTTTATGCGAACCTTCCACTTCTTCAGCCACTCTTGAACAATACCAATAACACCTGCTTCAGTTAGTTTGTAGTTGGTATCCATCCACTGCCTATCTAGGTCACGTCGCGCCTACACATCCATGTGGTGAGGCCCCACTTTGAACCTAGAAATACCCTTGAATTGAGTAACCACATACGCCTCCATTTGTGGTACCAGTTGAACATGATAATGGATTCCTTCCTCATGCACATAAAAAGTAATATTGTTTTCGTGTTGCCTTTTCACATTATCACTATGCCGCAAATTTGCATACTTGGTAGCCAAACAGTGTCCATTTCATTCCATAAAATGGTAATCTTCGGGTCCTTCCCAAGAAACAAATCGAATGAGGATTGAAATCCAGGAATAATGGAATGGTGTACCTTTATACTATGCATCCATACAATCACTCAAGAATTCATTCAGCAAGAAGGTGTCCCAATTCATTTGTACTCTCTCCGCACATCGCTCTGCCATTGCAATCATTGCTATGAGCACTTGATTTGGCCGACACTTACTCAACAACTTACTTGCCAATGCTTTTGTTGTGAAGCACGCTCCATTGTTGTTAATAGATACCACATCATAGACTCTCTTGTTCTTCATCATGTTATACTTCTCCTTCATCTGATTAGCCAACTCCCTGTCTTTCTCTTTTCCCACAAAAATTTATGTAGGGTCCACCCCATATTTTGGTAGACCTGTTATCCTCACCACCAAGTTTGAATCAATTGAAATATTTTATCCAACCATAGAAAACCTCCATGCACATAAAGAAGTAGTTTTTTGACACATGCATTGACTTCTGTGGTCCAACCGAAATGGGGTATCTCCAACAATGCTAAAATTTTAGAGCTCTCTAAGACAAGATCCCATTCCCTAGGCTCAATAGGGATAACAGGGCTATCTAGCAAACTTATCTCCTTCCATTACTTTGTTGGAGCAAATTTTGGGAATTTGGCAAGGTCATGATCTTCATATGACCACTTGGAAACCATGCCCATCACATCTCCTTGCACTAAGACACCTTTCATAGTTTTGGGTGTTGCCAAAGTATACTTGGTCTTTTTTCAAGCTTGACTCGCTTCACATTTCTCTTTCTTAGCGGTACATGCCTTGGAAAAAATATTAGTAGCACAAAACCTGAACCTAATACTTCAACATCATGTGTCTTCTCCGTTATGACTTCAAGTTTTGTCTTGCGAGGCGATGTCCTCTTCTTCTTTTGTAGCTCGGCTAGAATTTATGGAAACGTGGTCTGTGGTTCTTCTTGGACAACTAGGATGTCTACTTCCATTAGTATTTCTTCAATTAAGGTCTTCTCTACACTCACTTCCAACATATGGACTTCCATACCTACAGACTTTGGCTCTAGGACTGAAACACTGTGAAACTTCTACTTTGGATATCTCACTCCACTCAATTCCTTTGCACACAATGAGCCCAATATTCAGTTCGATGCACTTTTAATCCACCTCTGGAATGTCTTTTTCATTTCCGATCCCTAGATTTAGTCGATTAGACCAAATCACCTGAAATAATTAATTACAGTTTATGTCACACAATCCTTCCACACATGTCTATCTTTTCACACATTTATGATAGCAACTCCATTAACACCACCAAATCTTGCTTCATTAATGCAACAATTAATTGCATTGCAGTCATCTATGACATACTAGTGACTTCAACATAGCGACACTGCTATATAGACATAATCCTACTTCGACAAAAAACAAACTTCAAAAAAACAAAACTATTTTTATGTTTCTCTGTTTTATTCATCTATGCTCAATGAGGGAATGTGTGGTTGTCCCTATAGGATTTCAGTTAGCTTCCATTAACTTGTTAGGATTAAATAATCCTCCCTTATCCACATATAGTCTATTTGATCATTTTTCCTAGCTTAGGGGTACTTTATTACTGTACTAGAGTGTGGGGAACACATATAGATGTTAACTGCCACTTACTCTATGTTCATGCATGAGTTTAGGTTCCTCTAAGACCAATCCCTACATTATAGGAGCCACTCTGAGTGCCACCAGTAGCCTCCATCAGTTGGTCATGGTTGGTAAGTAGTTATGATGAGTTAGTCTCTAGTTACATTCAGTTAGATCACTCTCTGTTAGTATAGCGCTAGTTTTGCATGGTTGCATGGGGAAGTGGCACCTTTTTCCACCTACCTCATCAGTTTAACTGGTTTAACTAGTTTAACTAATTGTCAGACTAATTTAGACATTGGGAATTAGACTAGTTTCTCCCATGCAGTGATTTAGACACTCCTGGTTATCTATTCGGTTGGTAGATTCGAATCTTATCCACATGATTCGAATTCTCCTTTGTAACATTGTTGTATTACTGTTGAATTAATGAAGATTAATGTTGTAATTTATTGATTAATTCTTATTAGTTTTATCTTAACTTTGTCTTGTTCAGTGTACATTGTTCTTACTATTCCACTGCACAATTCTACCTTTCAATTTCTCTCATTTCCTGTAGATCAATGGTTCAATAATTCAAACATGGTATAACATCCTTGTTCAAAATAGTAGCAAGTCGGTATGATCTCCATTGTAGACTAGAAGTAGTTGGGTTTCCACCTAAATCCTACAATTTGTGCCTTGCTAAATCTGGATTTGTCCAAACAAGTCTCTGTAGGTGTGACGAACCCTAAGAAAGTGTACATGTCGGGGTGGAAGGCTTGAAACTAGCGTGATTGCGAATTGATTTTGGTTTTTGCATTGTTACTTGCAAGTACCTACGTAGCTTGTTGAGGAATTGACTGATCAACAAACAGATTGATGGATTCTTCAACTTTTGTACCCCAAATCCTTACACCCCTCAAGTATGTTGATTAGAGGGCAGATATGCAGGTCTCCTTGCGCAAGCTTGACCTGTTTAGGATGACAATGGGCAGAGAGATAGAGCCCCATCACCCTGCTAAGAAGAATGAGTTTTTGAATCAGTTGGATGAGGCCTTTGGCTTCTTGTGCACTCATGTCTCTCGATATATTTTGTTCCACCTTGAGGGACTAAGGACTCCGAAGGATGCTTAGGAGAAGCTTGAATCTTTCTATGGAAAACAAGATGAGATTCGAGGGAACATATTGGAGAATGAGCTCATTGCACTGCAACCCAGTAGTTTCTAAATTGTTCAGCAGTTTTTCACAAAATTCAAGCCACTAGCACTGCAACGTAAACAATGCGGACTGGAGAGGAAAGATGAGCAATTGGTTCTATCAGTACTGAGCAAGCTTGGCTTAGAGTAATATGTCTTTGTCTCTACATACCATTCCAAAAGAGATTCCATTCCTAATTGGAAAATGCCTTCTCTATATGCTTTTGTTGAGTCCTTAATACAAGAGCAAGATAAATTAGTTCAAATGTGAGTGATTCAGACCTCCAAGAATAAAGCACTCTTAATGACAGACTCAAACAATGCGCAAGAAAGAGGGAAGCAAAAATGGAAGGAGCCCAAAGCCACTTATTCAAATCCAAAGGATAATCAAAGATCATTCGAAGGAGCCTCAAGTTCCAAGAAAAAGAAGAAATTCAAGAAGACTAAGTGCCCGTACTGTATGAGAGGATTTCATCCAGAGAGCTAGTGCATGAAGAAGACAATCGACCAACTATGAAAACTCCTTGAATAGAACAATATTTCCCTCCCACAAGGAGCAAAGAAGTATGATGTTGGACAACCGACGGAACATCATGAGAGATGCCATGCCTTGAAGGAGGGCCTCACTCGGTCGAAAGATTACTTGATTGATTCTAGAGCATCCAACCACATGGTTTCCTCCAAGGAATCCTTCTCCAATCTAACTCTATCGGGAGGACCTAGCATTCACATGGGAGATGACTCCGAAATCCCATCTCTTGGGATAGGTTCCGTTAAAATCCAGTATGATGAGTTCAAGAATGTTCTCTATGTTCCCTCGCTTGTAGCAAATATGTTGTTTGTTTATCAGATGACCCATACAGGCTCTCCCAAGAGAGTTACATTCGACTATGACTCAGTTTAAATCACAAAAAAATCTACTGGAAATCTCATAGTGAAAGGGTTTGCTAACCATGCCTCAAAGGCATATGATTTCTCCCATTTCCTACATGTTTCACATATAACAACTTTATTGACTCATGCCAACAACACCAATAAGCTATGGCATGAGATATTTGGGCATATCAATTTCAAATATCTCCAGCAACTCCATAATGACAAAATTGTTGAAGGCTTGCCTCTCATCCAAACATCAAATGGAGTATGTCCCAGTTGCTTGGAAGGTACGCATCCAGAGAAGAGGTATGAAGTTGGGAAGGAAAATAGAGTTGCCTCTATAATTTATCTAATACACAATGATGTTTTGGGACCTATGCCTACAACATCAAACAATGGTTCCAGGTATTTCCTTGCTTTTATTGATGATTGTTCAAGGTTATGTTGGGTATATTTCATGAAACAGAAATTAAAAGTATTTGGAATTTTTTAAGTTTTTAAAGCTTTGATTGAGAATAGTTTCAGGAAAAATTATCAAGTCCATTAGATCAAATAAAGGAGGTGAATACATTAAACTATATTTTCAGCATTATTGTGAATTAGAGGGGATTTAAATGGAACACTCATATCCATAGATGCCCATGACAGAATGGTGTGGCTGAGAGGAAAATAGATCATTGAAGGAGATGGAAACCTGTCTTCTCCGAGCCAAGAATATTCCTTCTTCTCTTTGTGCTGAAATTGTAAACTATGCTTCATACATAAAAAATAGATTGCCTCGTAAATTAGTGTTTGGGGCCACTCCATTCGAAGCACTGCATGGGCATAAGCCTAATGTCTCTCACTTGATATTTTTTGGTTCCAAAGCTTGGGCCAAAATACCCATGGATAAGAGAAAGACCTTCCAAGCCTAGAGTAGTGAATGCATACTGCTGGGATATGCTGAGGATGCAAAAGCATATAAGTTGATAGAACTTTAGACTATGAAATGCTTCATATAGCGATGTGTTCAATTTGAAGAAGATCACTTGTTTGATCTACCACCATCCAAAGCACAAGAAGGTATAAACACTCTTACAGTCCCTTTTAATGATGATATTTTGTCACATGTTTCAAATTTAGATGAAGAGGAACAAGATCAACGTGATCTTGATATTGAGGATGTGCCTCATGAGAATCTAGATCCAGATCCAGCTACCATTGTTATAGCTGATTTTACCACACTTGGTAGGTCACACTTTTATGGCCTTCCATGCCCCTCTGCTGACTCCTTGGACCCCCCCTAGCTCAAGTTATACTTTGATGATCCAAGAAAGTCCTTAAAAACGCCTGTTTGTTTGTATACGTGACTTTTAATCCCATACCCGCATGTACACGCAACGTTTTAGCCAATACCCGTGTACATCGGGAAATGTGCATAAAAACAAAAACTTTTGGAGTTTTCCTCAATGAGACCCGAATAACTTGACTCTTGGCCTTCAATATGCCTGGAAAACGCTCGGACTCGAACCTCCATTTTCCATTAGAGGGATATATATTGATCCTCTTGGATGCATAGAAGGAGGAGAACTTTGGAGAGCAAGGAAACTATAGTTCATTGTTGCCTCACTTGTTTATGCTTGAGTTTGCATCCCTTTGTCCCTTTGGAGCACACATTCCTTCTCTTCCCAAGATTTCCTTTTCCTTGTAATCTTGCCATTAAGATGGAGGACTGAAGTGGTGGAGCCCTAGGTGGAGGACTCGATTTCTCCGTTTCGACGAGGTTCCGACAAAGTTTGTCACTATTCTATCTATGTTTATTATTAATAGAAATATCCATTTCTCGTCCATTACATGTGTATAACTACTAATATTTTGTCCATGGATGAAGTTATATTTTTTTACACATGATGGTTTATATATGCTAGAGTAGGCCTAACACTTTGATATATAGCATGTTTGTCTTGTTTGTTGTTGTTGAGAGCAAATTGTGAATATAAGCGTGTTGGAAAAGCTCAATGGGGATCTACATTAACCATCTGTGAATGCAAGCGTGTTAGATGCATTTATTTCTCTTGCATATTGGAATGGATTGATTTTTGGTGTCATTCAGACTGTTGTGGTCTACCCCAAGCCATAGGAAATTTCTCTCTGTAACAAAATTGGCGACTCCAATGGGGAGGTTCCATATTTCTCTTTGGGGATTGGGTGCACAATGTGCTTGAATTGCTATGTTTCTCTATGTTTCTATCTCGGGTCCAGAATTATGTTTTCCCATTTGTGTCCTGTTGAAGTAATTTAGGTCTTGGCTTATCATTTTACCCCCTCTTTCTTCTTATACGCGAGCATTTTCCTCACTGATGCATATACGTGCAGGTTTTGTCTGAACAATTGCGTATACACACAGGTTTTCTACAAACAGACATGTATGCTTCTCTTTTGAGTGTGATTTCGATAATTGGGAGTTGTCGGGTGGAGTTTGAATGTTGCTGAGTCTTCCTGGGTGTTGTTGGTGTCTACCTATTGCCTTTGTTTCTTACCAAAGACCTTTTTTAGTTGCTTCTCATTAGGAGTAGTTCTTGTCATCTTATTTCCTTTTTGTTTTGGTATTAGTGCATTAGATTTATTTAATCTCAGTTTCTTGCTTGGTTGTTGTCTAATAGTGTTGCAGGGTCTGGGAGTTGTAGAGTCTTGTTATTGCATTTACATATCATTTATTTCAAAAAATACAAAAAAAATTATTTTTGGCACGTTCATGCATATTTACATTTACATAGTACTTGCATTAGGTTTTCATGTTTGGTTAGTAATCAGGATTTCATATAGGAATGGTTGCATTGTCATTTGAAGGAAAAAATATGCATCTCATGTAGTGGCATACCCCATTTCACATTTAAAGACAAAATTGCACTTGGAATTGTTTGTTAGTTGGGCATATTTGCTTTCACTAATGATTCATAACATCATTGATTACACTGTCATTTCCTTTGAGTAATCATAGCCCCTAAAATCAACGCTTAATTTAAAATGAATTACACATTTTTCTTTGATAGGGTACATCAACAAGCTTAGGTTTTAGAGTCTTGGAATATTTTATGTGAGTAAATTTCTCCAAGACTTCTAAACAAAAAACAGTAGGTGTATGTCCAGGTGAGAGAGTGAAATCCTTGATATAATTAGTGTTCTCGGGAGGATCCTCTTACATAGGAGTGAAGCATGAGGAAACGTACATGTTTGTGGTGGATATATCCCCTTGCCACTCTTGATGCAGCGCCGGATATATTTCCAGGATCTTATTCGTATCTGGGGGCTTTTGAGGTATTTTTGCTGCTTTCGAGCTTCGGGCTTTGCTACCCTTCCCATACAGTAGATCCTGCCTACGATTGTCCACTTGAGCATTGGTTATAGTGGGGTGACCTTAGTTTCCTTACCTAGGTATTGCAGGGGGTACTTGTAGAGGTTATTCTATGAGTGTCCTGGTGAGGTAGGGGTCAGACAACACAGCCACTTTATGCATTGAAGTTGAGGGCCACTATAATTGGTTGCACACCTCCGCTTGTAGTGTATGGGAGTCTCGGGCCTCTCCTAGGAGATACATATCTGCTACATTCAGGAGCTCATTTATCCTCCCCTTGGCTTGCTTGCATTTTTTCTTAGATTCTCTTAGAAGTGTGATCTGTGTGTGCTACATTTCTATAGGGTTCGTAATTAGTTTGAGTCTCTTTGTTTTTGTGGAGTCACCATGGATCAAGGAGTGAAATTTCATCGTTCTTGACGTTTAGCGGGTCTTCTTCCTTATGCATCTCCTCCTCCTCCGCGGAAGAGAGCAAGACAGTATGGTTGGACTCATACTCACCATGATTCACACACTAATCTCACCATGATTCATACATATGAGATCCCAAAGGCCCCTCCTTCTTCACCCCCTTGGGTGGGGAATGTGCCAGATAGTGTATAGGGGACTCTGGAAGAAGCCGATCCTTTTGAGGTTGGTGTGTCATATCATGTATGATCCCAGTTTTTGGATTATGTAAACACTAAGCGACGATCTTCTTCACATAGGTCGAGCAGTGAGACCCATCCGGTACCCTCTAGCACTAGCCCTTTTATATTTGGCATGCCAAACCTTTCGGAGGTCATTCCATCAATTAATGTCAGATCCGGTTTTGACCCTAGTACTACGCCTGGGGTCACTGCCATCCCTTTTAATGCGGATAGGTTTGGTAGTGGTCACAATGCACCTTCAACACCTATTGTGGGAGGGTCTTCATACCCATTACCTAGGCCTAATACTGGTGTCCTCGTTCACAGAAATGGCCCTATACATGTGAACATTGGAAGAACAAATTATATTCCATCTTATGCTCCATCGTCCACTACACATGTTCCTTCGAATGCATTTTTTATGTTGCATCCTCCCCATGAATCACACGGTCCTTCGAGCTGGATTACTATCTCTATCCATATTGTTCCCTCATCTTCCCAAACTGCAGTGTCACAAGGATGCATGCCTCCTTACATTTCAAAAATTTATGTACCACCTTATGTGTATGGGGGTCAACCAGCTTATCTGTCTTACAACTATGCCTATGTAGTGCCCCAATCTCAAGGTATTTTGAATTATAACATTCCCATGTATCCATTTATGGGTCAAGCGGGGGGAGGCTATTATCCCACTGGCCAAGGCCATAGTATTCACAACAACCAGACTTACATGAATCGGTCCTATTAGGGGGCATGGAACCAGCTGGCACAACCTAGGCTCCCTTTCTTAGCGATGTTGAACTTGCCTAATTTATCAAGATTGACCAATGATCTGGTATCTCATTATCCAACATGACATGTAGTTCCTGCCAAGCTTCCTTTGGACATTCCAAAATTCGAAGGTAAGAGTGGTGAGGAACCTGGTGAGCACGTTACTACTTTCCACCTATGGTGTTCTTCGAATTCGTTGAACCATGATTCCATCGTTTGTGACTATTTCAATGCACCCTCACGGGTCCTGTGGTGAAATGGTATATAGAGCTTCCTGGGGGCAAATATCAAATGTTCAATGACCTAACCATGACTTTTCTCAACCACTTTCAGCTACATGTGCATTACGATTCTGGTACTGAGCTCTTGTCGACATTTCGGTAAGATAAATCCATCCATATTTTTTACCATATTCAAGAGTGGCGTAGACAAAAGTAGTTGATTAAGGCAAACATTCCTCCAGAGTTTCTTTTGGAGTGGTTCCTCAAATCATTATTGACATATATAACGAAGGATGTGTCCACATCTAGAGTGATGAACGAGGAACGGTCTATTTTCTGAGCTCAGCAACTAGACTTGATTTACGCTCAGTCGAGGCACTTATATGAGATTATTCTGAACTCACCGTGGTCAAATTTCGATCCTAAGTTTAAACCTACGCCGCATGTTGATGGCATTGTTAGATCTGCAAGTACCAAACCCGTAGACTCGGTTATGAATCAAATGAAAAATTTGGCTACTAACTAGCCTGCATGGGACAAGCTATGGCTTCATTTCATCCCACCCAGTCGAAGGATGCACACTTTATGCAATCGTCGAACTAGAAGGGTAACTAGCAACCCAGAAAAAACAAGAAAAAGGGAAGAAACAATCGTAAGGGTGGGAATAAGAGCATAAATTCTAATGATGACAAGAACAATAATAATGCTAAGGGGGACAAGAAGTCTAAACGTAAGTCCAAGTTCCCTTGCAAGCTTTGTGGTGGAGATCACCTCACTTATTTGTGCCCTCGTATTAAAGATTCCTCAAAATTCATTTCACAGATCTCGGCTGTGTTGACGGATCCTTTACCGCACAATCAAATTATGAATTTGAGGACTGTAGACTCCAGAAATGCTTTCGGTGGGCATCAAAACCCATCGGGAAATGAAAGTGGCCATGGGTGCATCAACATGATGTCTACCAAGAATGTTGTGACGTGATCTAAAGATTATAGTTTGTCACAACCCGACTTGGGAAAAGAACTCGCTCGTCCCGAGGCCCCTTTGCATATCGACAAGCCTATTGACAAACCTAAGTTATGCCTCACATTCCTAAGGGAGTCTTAAAGCATTTGGGGTACAATCATAATTCCCTATCCGCCTAGAAATATTCCATTGTCAAGGATTTGGGCCAGACTCCTTGTGCGATCTCTGCCTTAGAAGTCCTCCAAACTTTCCCTTCGCAGAGGAGAGATTTGTTGTTTGCCCTTGGGGTGGTTAATTCACATCCTTCCATAGTGATTAAATTTGAAACCCATGAATCCCATCTTCACTTGCCTTACCATGTGGCTCTCCTAGTCCATGCAGAGTGTATGAACAACACCATTAAATGCACAGTAATTGATGAAAGCGTTGTGGCTTCTGTGATGTCTTTAGCATGTTGGAAGGGTCTAGGTTTTCCCACGTTGTCAAGATCTAGGACCATGTTGACTATTTTTTATGGGAGATATTTCAAGCTTCATTGTATACTTCCTTCTCTTGAATTCCAATTGGGAGGGAAGACCGTGTCGATCGAGTTTGAGGTGGTTGATGCGGCCCTTGAATATAACCTTCTACTGGGTCATAACTGGATTTATAATATGAAAGCGGTTGCATCATCCCTCTTCTGAGTTGTTTGTTTCCCTTTCGAAGGGAGGATTGTCATGGTATAGCAGAAATATTTAATAATTTTGACATGAAATCATCATCAGAAGCTACTGTCCCAGACATTGATAATTATCAACCGGCAACTGAGAATGTTGGGGTTGGAATGCATCCGTTGTTGATGGGAACTTTCAATATTTCTGCACCAATTCTTACAATAGGTTCCATCCTTAGTAGTGATTCATCATCGTTGAGTTAGACTCCATTTCGCATTTGGAATATCCTTGGACTCTCCCTTCTTCGAGCACTTCGGATGAATATCCTAGACCTACTAATATGGAAATGTCGTTATCTACAGTGGCGATTGCTTAACAAGCTAGCCTTGGTCCCATTATAGATCCTAGTCCTTCCTCTTCGCAGACGAAGGAGGAGGACCCCTTTGCACTGATTTCTTGGGCAGTTACATCTCATGATTGCTTCGATGACATTTTTCCTTTGGACGAAGCTATTCTCGAAGCCATGAGTGGTTTATAAGGTCCTTGGGAGGAGTTACACCATCGATCTTACTTTCTCCCAGAGCTTGAACGTATGGAGTGTGATGACTATAGGGTGATCCTTAGCGAGAATGTTGGTAGTCCCGTGATCCCATTAGGCGCTCCTGGTTATAATTATGCCAAAGGGAACATGGCTAATTTGTCTCCAACTATCCCTATCAACATTTCTCGCACTCCTGGAAAAATAGAAAATGTTTACATTGGGATGGATTGTTCCCCCGATGAGATTGAAGCATACACTCGGCTCTTTAAATAATTTCGAGATGTTTTTGCTTGGTCGTAAGATGAAATGTCGGGAATAGACCCTCACATTGTTGAACATGAGATTAAGACCTGTCTGTATGCTAGACCTATTCGACAATGCTTATGTGTGATGAATCCCCATAAGGCACCCGCTATTAAGGAAGAGACAGAGAAGTTGCTTAAGCCTGGATTTATCTATCTGGTTCCCTTGACTGACTAGGTATCCAATCCCGTGTGCACTGATTTTCGAGACCTGAACAAAGCTTGTCTTGAATATAACTTTCCCACACCAATTATAGATCAGATTTTGGATGAGTGTGCAGGAAGCGAGGTGTTCTCATTCGTGGATGAATTTTCAAGGTATAATCAGATCCATATCAAACCTGAGGACCAACATAAAATGACTTTCATTTGTCCTTGTGGTATTTTTGCATACCGAAAAATGCCTTTCGGCATTAAAAACGTCGGAGCTACTTCTCAAAGAGAAATGACCTTCACTTTTCATGACCTTAAGCGGATTATTGAAGTATATCTTGATGATTTAGCTGCTCACTCTCGTTTAAGAGTGGATCATCCTAATCATCTATGCTTGGTTTTCAAAATATGTCGTTGATATCAATTCCGATTAAATCCAAAAAAGTGCATCTTTTGCGTTAAATTAGGTCGCGTACTGGGGTTTATCATTTCTAAGGAGGGCATTAGGGTCAACCCTCTAAAGATTGAGGTGATACTTCGATTGTCTCCCCCGCGCATGATTAGACATCTTCAGAGTTTGCAAGGGATGGATAACTTCTTGCGGAGGTTTGTTGTCAATTTTTCCAATTTGAGCAAGGGTTTCATGCGCCTTTTGAAGAAATACACTCTTTTTATATGGGATGAGCGAGCCCAAGAATATTTCAATGCATTGAAGAAAGCCTTGGCGTTGGCCCCAATGCTTAGTCCACCCGACTATAGCTATGATTTATTTTTATATGTGGTCGCGTCTCAAGAGACAATTGGAATGGTTTTGGTTCAAGAGGATGAGGAGCTCCAAGAGCACATTATCTATTCTCTTAGCTGAAACCTCATTGATCCTAAACTTTGTTATACTCATGTCAAGAATCTAGCCTTAGCTACCATCCATGTGGTTCAACGATTCAGACATTGCATACTCCTTCACCAAACTTTGGTTGTGGCTGATATCAATCCATTTTAGTTCGTCCTCACCAGACGGATGATAGGGGAAAATACAATAAATGGATCATGATCTTGCAAGAGTTCGATCTCGAGTTTTTTTGGCAAAGTCGAATAAATCGTTGATTTTTGCGAAGATCATATCATATTTTCCTAGTTTGGATGAAGTTGAGTTTCATGAGGACTCTTTTGTCGATGACATATTTTCCTGATTTCAACTGTGGACCCGTGGTATGGGGATATTATCGTCTATTTGCAGACTTTGAAGGTTCCTCCCCACCTTTCACAGGATGAATGTCGACGGTTACGTCATGTAGATAAGAACTGCCTCATTGTTGGTGACACTTTATATCATTGTGGGGTTGATTCCATTTTGCGTCGATGTTTAACTCATGAGGAGGCTAAGGCTATGCTTAATGATCAGGGATGATTTTAAGAACCCCCCCTAGATTTATATGTATAAAAATTGGGCAAATCTCTCCGATATATAGGAAAATTTGAAGGCGATTTTATCAATAATATAATATGTATATATAAAAAATTTGGCGAATCTTTCATTTTATTATATAATGTTGTAAAATTTTGGCGAATCTTTCATTTTATTATATAATCTTGTAAAATCTTGGTGAATCTTTCATTTTATTATATAACGCTGTAAAATCTTCGCGAATCTTTCATTTTATTATATAATGTTGTAAAAACTTGGAGAATATTTAACTTCATTATAAAAAATTGTAAAAACTGGTGAATCTTTCACTGATTTATAGAATATTGTCAAAATAAAAGAATAACAACATTAGTCAAATAACATGAATCACATCATCAACAACATAACACGTAGACTCACAAGTCACAATAGGAAGGTGTCAGTGAAACACAACTGCACTGACTAGATTCAAGGCAAGTGGGGACTCCACTTGTTATCTCGTCCCTTAATGGTCCAACGGACATGTGGGGACCTGATTCTTGACAAACTAATAAACTCATAGAATCATACATTAGGCTCGATCTTGGCCTCCACTAGCCAACTATGGTCATGGAGGCTAATACAATTATGCATTGTAATTATGCCAATTGATTATTGCATTAGATGAATGTTGGTCTTGTGCCAATAGGTATCCTACGATAAATGCATAGGAACCTAGTCCATAGACCATTTTTCTCTTCGCTTAGATATGTAGAGCTCGTTTATTTTTTTGAATAACGACAAGTATTTACAAAGAAAATATGCAGTCGGCATAAAAGAATTGAAAAACTGAAGAAAATTAATTCATGCAACTAAAAGTTAATAAAAGAATATTTTCTCAAATCCTAAAACCAACCTTGATTCAAGCTACA
>LPNX010846704.1:19234-29384 GCA_001517045.1 Pseudotsuga menziesii
CTTCGGTCCTCCCACATTGTCTAACACCTCATCAGTAAAAGGTGTCGGGAATGGATCATGAAGCAATGCATCGTTGAGTTTGTGCAAATCGACACAAATCCTGATTTCTCCTTTCGTTTTCTTTTCTTGCACAACCATGGGACTAAGCCACTCGCTTTCTTCTACAGGCTCAATGATGCCTGCTACTAGAATCTTATCAATTTCATCCTTGAATTTTTATTTATACCGTGGATTTAATCTGTATGGACGCTGCTTAACTGGCCTAGCATCCTCTTTCAATGGTATCCGCATGACTCCCAAATCTCCAACTATTCCCTTCATCTCTGTGAACTTAGTGGGAAATAAGTCCTGATAGTCGTGTAGCAGATCTGCAATGTGTCCTATTGTTTTATCATCCCAATAGTCTCCAATAGAGGCAAACTTTGGTTCTGCTTCTATGCCAATATTAATTTTTTTTATCTTGATAGGCTCTGGGATGGATGGAATTTCTAACTTTTGTCCATCAACATCGCGAGTCCCTTCTGACTCTGGAATGTTGATACTGTGAGGATTCTCATCCTCTTCATATGACTCCTCTGTGAAGTTGTAACACTCGAGCACATCTTCTAACTGGATAACCCAGTCAGGTTGAGCAGACACTGATAGGGTACTATCTTCAAATATCTCAGTCTTTGTTACATCTAGGGCCTGATCAATGCTTGGATACTCAAATTCAAAAGCGAAGGTGAGTTCAAAGCTGTCTATCATAAGTGGCCATGTAATGGTTCCTCTGCGCAACTCGGTCTCAATGTACCAGTTCTTTGGGACTTGGTCTAAAGTGTGAATGAATAGGTGAACCCATTCATCCTTGGGAATGTCCGACCAATTCTATTTACAACTCTGAATATGTGACCTGGGGTCACTTTCTCCTGTATATTTCTGTTGTAGACACTCCTTGTCATTAGAGAACCTGATCACCATCAATCTCTTGAAATCATCCCATGATGCGATATGTTCTTTGTGTGCATGCCACCATATTGCAGGTGTGGCTCTTACTACAAGATCAATTACTGCCATCCTCTGCTCATGAGGAATTTCTTTTTCAAACTGCTATAGAAAGTCGTTGACATCTGCTAAGCCATCAAATGACGGAGTATCCTTAATCTCTGTGCCAATCCATCTCAGTGACTTAGTCATAAATGCACATCTGCAAGCTGAGACTTCATAAAGTCTGTTCTACCAGTTTTCTAAACCAACCTCTGAATTTGATGGGCATGAGCTGTCGCATCGCCAACTAATGTTTCCTTCTACGGTCGGGTTGATGTAATCACTCTGATTAGCTGTCATCTGATAGAGGCTCTCCATATTGCGTATCTCTTCCTCTACTCGGATAGGTTCAATATATCTAGGACCCTTAAAAGGATCCAACGGTACGATGACCCGGATCTATGTATCGTCAAAGGTCATTTGTCTTTTCTTCAAATCGATAACAGCCATGTTATCGATTTCCCAATAAATACCTAGTAACGCTGGGTACGGTCTACTATCACCAATGATTTCTATAACTTCAAAGTCTGCAAAGCTACAAACTCTGTCAATATTAACTGACACTTGCGGTAATCGACCTAGTGGTGATACCCTCTGTTGATTGGCTAGTCTCAAATGGATAGGTGATCTAGCTAACTTAGGGCTACCCATCTGTTCCCATGTCTACTTAGTTAGAACATTTACCTCCGATCCTAAGTCTAGGATTACCTCATCCATTTCAAATTCTCCAACTTTTGTTGTGAGTCTCATCTCTCTTCTTGTTCTTGTGTGGTCCATGATATTATGAATAGTGCACTGCGGACTGCTCAAGGAAGAAGATGACTGACACTGGTCTATAATGCATTGAAGCTCTCCGATAGCTTTCTCATTTCTCACAAGTTTTAAGAAACTCTGTAGGAAGGATTGTACACTTCCTGCCATCTCATCCTCATCGCACCTTCCAGATGTGGTAGCCCGCGATGTCTGCATAGGGATAACACCAAAAGGTGTTTACTGTGGTACGCCCCTAGATGGCAGTACCTACGATCTTTATTGTGTAGGGTCATTAAATAAAGTTTTAGCTTCCTGAAATGTTTCTTTATTCTTCTGCAGGTTGAGTGGTGTTGATTTATTAGTAGCTTTGCACACCCACTCCGGACCTGTGTTCTTTTCAGCCTCCTGCGATGTTCTACTAGTAGAAGCACCGCTGCGAGTCACAATGTTGACTCTTGGTTCTGGCTCTTTCTGCTCAGCAGCAATAAGCTGAATGTTCTGGTGTACTGCTGGCTTAGGTTCTCTGATCTTGGCTATCAAGGTATGACATTCTTCTATAGCGTGATCATAAGATTTGCAATAGTTACATGTAGTAGTAAGGCTCTAACAGTCCCTAGCATAAAGTCCTACAACTCCACAGTTGTAACAAGTGATCGGTCCATGGCCACGGCCAAATCCTTCACCATGGCCAAAGCCTTCACCATGGCCAAAGCCTCCTCCATAGCCTCGTCCTCTAAATCCTCCTCCATGGCCTATATTAGCCGGTTCATGCTGTGGTCCTGCTGTTGGACCCGGTGTCTCTGATTGGACTCTGTACAAGTCATGTTTTCTTTCAATCATGAGGTCATAGGCTCTGCAATTATTTTTATCGTGTCCTACTGACTTACATAAGTTACAGTATAATTTCTTAGGGGTCTCTACATACTTCTGAAGTAAAGGGAATTCTTGAGTTCTATGTCCTCTTGTTCTGCAGAGTTCACACCACCGCCCTTGAGTCTGTACTAAGGGGTTAGGAGCCCCACTTACTACATACTCGACAAATACTAGATAGTTATATTTAGTATGGCCCTGTCCTTTACACTTTGTACACCATAGTTCTTGTGCAATCTCTTTTCCTTTTTTAATCTCATGTAGCTGTAACGTGAGATTTGCTAACTGGTTTTGTAGGTTTTTCATACCTGTACTAGTCTCAAGTAGAGGTGAAGCCTCTACTTTCATCGCCATATCCAACGCTTCATCCTGCATATAGAGTCTCTGTTGCATCAGTGGAAGTATGATGTGCGGGAGTAGTGTTGCGATAAACCATTTCTTATGATGCTCCGACACAAACTAAAAGCTAACCTGGTTTATAAGGGCTTTGAATTTCTGATCAAAGTCCCATACTGACTCTGAAGGTAACTATTTAATGTCTTTGAGCTCTGTGATGCACTGTGACTCAGACTTAGGTTTCTTAAATTCTTTGATCATGGTAGTCCTGACCTGTATAAGTGTTCTGGGCTGCGTTGTGGTATACTTCATATACCATGTTAGAGCTCTGTCTCTAAGTGTGGTAGCTAACTATACAAGTTTAGTATTATTGTCTTGAATCTGTTTAATAGTCCACATGGCTTCGCATAGGAACCAATGCTGCTCGGGGTCTTCTGCTCCTATACCTTTAAAGGTAGGTAACTTCATATCATCCCCCATTCTGTTTCTACGTGGTGGATGCTGATTTGTTGTGTTACTACCACTCGACAGTGTAGATGTAGGTGATGTAGTGGTAGTATGTGCTATGGGTGAACTACTAGATGTAGTTCCTACAGGATTGTTCTGAGTCCCGGTTGTTTTCTGTGGTGTATAAGGATGGTAAGGGATACCTCCTACTGCTCTTTCTTTATTACTCTGACTCTGTTCTCTAGTGCTATCTGAAATGTCTTCAAGGAAAGAATATCTAAAATCTACTTTATATTTCTTGCCACTACGTGTATGTCCAAGTTCTTCAAAATCACTCTCAAACTCTTGTGACATTACACTTACTGAACTTATTCATATGAGAATATATCAAGTACTCATTTTTCATGTAATAGCATCTTAATGGACAAGTTTAAATATTTTAAGTACTTACCATGATATTCTTTGAAGAAGTACCTCTCGGCTTCACTGAAACTCTTGCGTTGATCAACTGCAAACTCTGTCACGAATCCTTCCAACAAACTCGCAAGCCAGAAGTTGACTTCCCGTGAAATGGGATTATCTATGCTCCTCACGGTCTGAAGCAGCTCTGGTGTCTGGACAACGTTCCTTTTCTTCTTGAATATGTGCTTGTCAGTCAACTTTGATAACTAGTCATACAACGCATTTCCATAGGTCGCAAAAAATATCGTATGCAGGTCTGTAAAGATATGTTTTTGTAACCAGTCCTCTGTACTCAATGTAGGACTCTTGTTTTCTGTCACAGCAAATTCTTTTTCATTAGACCCAACCCACTGATTGAGATCTTATTTAGTAGGATGCCAATAGAACATTAACTCTTGAATGCATTCAAAGCCAGCAACGGAACCATTTGTTGGTTATCATGGGAAGACTCGAGTTTACTGTAATTGTACCAACAAAACCCCTAGCTCACTGGCCCTTTCGGTGATAGACCACAGAACGGCCTGAAGTCTCACCCAAAGGGATCTTGGATGGGTTGGCTGAAGACTCAAGTGTCCCCAACCAGGTTTTGTAGCATCCTAGTGGTTCTCGTCTCTTCTTAACTAGTGGGATCTCTATGCGATGCGTTGTTCTCTCTTCTCGCTGACTCTGATAGGAACTTAAATCTTATCATATCGCAGACTCTCTGATGATGCATAAACTTCCTCTCTTACTTATCTTCTGACCTGCGATATCCCACACCGTAGCTTCTTTGATGGTGCGATATCGCCTTTTTATAATGTGATGTCTCCTATGACAACACTTAATATGCTCAACGACCCACAAGGTCTAAGGGTTTTTCTCCCAGTATAATAGCTCAGTTGTCTTTCATTAAGGTGCTTAGACAGCTTCTCGCTAGCTTCTACAGTCTAACATGCTTAACATCCACTCTACTCCACTCACTGAACTAAATCTACTGGAATCACTTAACACTGTAACTGCTGCTGGGTGAATCAAGCACTGGTAAACTCATACGTAGGATACTTGATACATTCAACTCACTGTTAACCTCTACGGTTACTATAAACTGAGGAATAACATGTATATACTCATTAACTGATATACAAAATTCATGTAACAGATAGAAAATAGTACATAAGCAAGCACAATCACATGAAACAATCACACAACACACATATTTTACTTGGTTCACTTCTAGGGTAGAAGCTACGTCCACGGGAATTGGTTTATATATTATATCCTGAGAGAGTAAACACAGTTCCGCTGCAACCTCATATGCAGCTTGAGATCTTCTGGGTAGCCCTGCACACACAGCCGGGAACCCTTCTCTCTTAGATCTCTTTCTTTCTATATTGCCTTCTTACAATATACTCTTCCTCTCTCTCTCTCTCTCTCTCTCTCTCTCTCAATACCTGCGGATTGTTATATTCATACTCAAGGAGTCAGCTACTGGTTATAGTAAGATAACTACTGACTGAATAACAGAACTAGAGCTCACCTCTTCCTATGAACTAACATACTAACTGTCTCTCTGTCTAGCTAATTGTCTGAATAGCTAACCATTTACAATACAAAATACATTCCTTTATATAGGCGGCCCGAAGGTCTTGCCATTACAAAACTGTGGGCCTTTCCCAACAGTAACCCAAAAACCCTAACTAGTGACAGTCGGCTTATCTATACTTGAGTTGTCGCTTTCTGTCACACCACAGCTTTCTGCAGTCTTCCACGCTTCTCGGCACTGATCATGGGTATGGGCGATGCTTCCTCTCTGTCCTTTGTCTTTAATACCTTGGCCCGTTGCTCCTTTTCTATTTATGAGGGTAGATGAGCCCTCCTATATTTGCTGCTGCCTTAAGTGTAGTGGGTGAGCTCTCTCTTCTCGGTTGCTCAGGTACTGTTACCTTTGAATTTCTCGTCCTAATATAGCAGCTTTTCCTGTAGCTGTGGGACCCTACTCCAACAGGAGGCAGGAACGACGTTACTTAAAGTCAAACAGTGGGCCGCTCGCTTGGAGCAAGCTGGCTTGTTGAAGATGCTAAATGTCCCCCACTTTGGTCGTAGCACGTAGGTTACCATGGTGGTCAAGAAGCTATTGGAATTGGTGCATGATGGGCACCTATGGATAGGAAACCAAAAAATTCCTATTGATGGAGAGCTAATTCATAGGATCACAGGCTTGCTGAAGGAAGGGACTGATACTGGGATTGAATTTGTGGGAAAACATGAAGATACGAAGCTGGCGTAGCACATGAAGGACCGCTTCGGGTTGTCAAAAGGAAAGCAAGGGTATCAAACCTTGACAATTCGGCACCAAAACATTCTCTTCACAGCAGAGCTCCTAGCCTGCAAATTAATGCGGAAGTGCAGACCGAATGCAGTACTTGCCCCAGTTGTCAGTATTGCTGCGAACTATGCCGAAGGCTACAGTTACAAATGGGTAGAGTACATTGCTAGGGAATTCCTTGAAGATGTCTGTGATGCGTAGGAGAAAGGTAGACCCTTTCATTACTCATGGTTGTTAGTGCTTATTGCACTAGTAGGATGGAGAGAGCCTACCAAGGCACAGTTTGTTGATGTGCCTCCGGAGATGCCTGGCACAGCAAGGTATGCATCTCTTTGGGTTTCGCAGGACAAAGCCTTACCGTAGATGACGAACTATGTGTTCGCCTTTTATTCGATGAGTATCTCATATGAGATCCTGAAAACATCGTAGCTCAGTAATGAGCTATTCTCTCAGTATGCTGGAGTGGCCAACTTCAAGGCTGACATGCACAATGTCTTCATCCAGGCCCACGCAGATAACAACCATACATGCTGGAAGTTTCCATACGTGGTGAACCAGGAAGACATCCTCGCAATAGTCTAGCAGTGGCTGGCTGAATGGATGAAGGACACAGGAACAAGGCCCAACATACTATTTCCTCCAGTAACAGATGTGGGCGCAGGTCCTAGTCAGATGATGCAGAGTGACCCACCAGAAGAAAGTGAAGAACAAAGTGAGTCACAACAAAGTGAAGGTGACCAGGGTGGAGATACCAGAGCTGATGAAGAAGAAGAGGAATTGGTCAAGACCATATCAGACCCCAATCACCCAGATAAGCGCAAGTCTCCAGAGACAGAGGAAGTGACTAAGCCTCAGCTCAAAAAGAAAGCTAAGGCATCGAAGGGAAAGAATATTGTCAAAGAGCTTTCCGTGACGATTGAAGATCTTGATCAAGCTCTGATGAAGTCCACAGAAGTCTTAACCAACAAATGGTCAAAATTTGCATCCACGCATCTTGATGTGCTCACTGGCGTAGCACAACGAAATACAGAACTGAAGGAGTTGGTGGAAAGAACAGCAACTGGCGCTGCAGCAAGCAGTGCCCTAGTAAATGCATAGCCAGATACGAGGCAATGGCCATCTAGAAACAATAGAGGACAAGTACCAAGTGCAGCCCTCATAATAACTGACGTAGCATCCTGCTCGCAGATGAGCATGACAGTTGGGATAGATTACACTAAGTTTTCTATGCCGAAGCTGCATCTTTGTCAATTGGAAATCATGAAGGAGATCCAAGAATGAGAGAGCTACTCACAAATGCAATTAGAGAATACCACAAAGCAGAGTGAGAGCCTCGCAGTGCAGTTGGAAGAAGCAGAACAGAGGAAGAGGGAAGCAGAAAGCAAGCGGGATACACTAGCGCGAGTGTTGGATGAGGCGTGTCGGAGTCTCCCTGACTTCAACATGCAAGCTAAAGAAGAACTAGAGCAAAGAATCGTCAAGCTAATATAATGTGCGCAATAGTCTCAAAGCGAGAAAGTGAAGCTAAAAGTAGAACATGAGGCCCAGATTGGGGAGCTTCAACTTTGCATCATTCCTGAGAGTCCACCAGAAGTCAAGGAGCAGCGTCGTAGAGATATTCAGGCCTCAGCAACAAAGATCTCATATCTTATGAGCAGTGTAGCAATGATCCTAGATGAAAGCATCAAGGCCTGGGCAAACTTGCAGGACAACCCAGAAGTCAAAAAGTTGCAAGAAACTATCAAACAGCGATAGACAGAGTTGGATGTAGTCAAAGAAGAAATCAAGACATTGCCTCCTATGCAGAAGATGCTTAAGGTGAAGCATAGCAATGAGATCCAGCAAGAAATTGAGTCTTGCAGAAGGAAAGAAACACTGTTGGTGAACTCTGTGCAGCCCCTTATTAATGAGGCCTTGGAGTTGAGCACTGCTATGGACAACCAGCTCAAAGTTTTGAAGGAGTATGATGCGTTTGCGCAAAAAAAGGCCGATGAAGCATCTGCAGCAACATTGTAGGAGATACTGGAGAAGGAGAAAGCAACCAAAGATATCATGCGCAACCTCAACAAGCAATTTACGATATTCGCCAACAAAATTCTCCCACCAGAAAAGCAGCAGAGTGCCCCGAGACGGGACACTGGTGAGTCTTAGGGGCCTGTTGGGGTTCAAACCTGAAAGGTCCTTAATTTTGGCAACTCCATGGTTTTGGTGCTAAGGTTGTAAGTTGAGTTGCGTCCAAAATATTCTTAGGGGTTTTGGGGTTGGGTCGAAGCCCCTGTTTTTGTAAATGACCCATGGTTAGTACCCATGGTTAAAGCCCATGGTTTAAGCCCATGGTATTGTAATAGTGCACTTGTATAAATAGACACTTATGTAAAGGATTCAAGTAGGTTTTTAATGATTTATGATATGACAATGATGTGATGTGAAGAAGCTAAGATCTATTTTGGGTTTAAGGTCAAGTCCCAGCTGAGTGCGTGGATGACCTCTGTAGCTGAGTGCACAGAGTGTTTTGTAAGAAACAATCTGCAGCTAAGTGCACACTTGTGGGTGACTGAGAAGATCTATAGCTGAGTGCACAGATCAGAACTATGTTGTTTGTAAAGTGTTGAATATAAACGCAGTTCTGTGGATGTAGCCCCTACACTGGGGGTGAACCATGTATATCTTGTTTTGTGGTGGTTCTTTTATTTTGTGCTGTTATGTTTTTATGCATTTGATATGTATATGAATGGTAAATTAAGATAAAGTGTTAAGTATTAACTTCGCTGTGAATTCCCAGATAAGGGTTAAGCAAGAAACTGTTTTTTTATCTAAACCGTGAAGCTATTTAAGTGAATGTCGAAGCTCTGTATTGTATAATTATTCTTTGTTAAGACTAAAGGTACAGTAATATCCCTCTTTTGCCTACAGAAACCTAATTTTGTGGCACCCCATAGCTGTTTCAGGTGAGACTGCAACCTGTTCGCAGGTTGTTGCCGAAAGGGCCAACACTGTGGGTCTGTTTGTTGGTGCGAAGATAAAAGCATAAGAACCCGGGTTTGCCTTAAGCCCCAACAAATTTTCATTCAGAAATCATTCTTCTCTTGTTTTGTCTCTGTAACTATCTTGGAAGTATTAATGATAAATATTCTCCTGCTTTTCTGAGATTCATCATGGTGGTCACATTCAGTCAATGTTTCTTGGTCATCCCTTTCATTTTTGGGTATTTCTGCTACTGCGCTCTAGATTAGTATACAAGGAATTCACTCTTAGCTAAGCGCTCCTCATATAAGATGTTGCATTTGTTATTTTTTTTCTGGTAAATGGTTTGGAATTCATCTCCTATGCTCCATTAGAGATACTATCCTTTTTTGTTCATTCTCTTAAAGATGGTGCAAGAGATTCATCCACAGATAGGTGCCTCTTGTTTCCCTTGGTTTTTTCTCTTCTTCTCCCTTCACCACCGTTTCAAGATATTTGACTGTATGTGCTACTTACTTTACCTAGGAATATAAAGGAAATTCCCTTTCTCATTTTTGATGTAATACCCTTGATTGATTTGGTATTTGACTCCATTTCCCAATGATTTTCCTATATGTTTGTTCTGCCATTTTTTAAAACTATCAATGCCTTGTTACCTACAAATATCTAGCCTTCTATGAGCTGTCCAAAGTTTTATGCATATGTGTTTCTTTCCTCTATGACAAGAGAGAGCCCTCTCTGACTGTATTGGCTAAAATATGGTCTAAAGTTGGTTGAAATGGTTACCCCTGTGACTTCCTGCAGCAGCCACTTGAAAATTACAGGGTGCTAACACCTTCCATTAAACATTTGTAGCTAGATGCATAGGAAAAATTACCAAAGGGTGGAATACTGCAAAAGAATATCACAATGAAATCAAGGGGCCAATAGGATCTTTGGCAAGTGGGATTGAAGGGTCCACTATAGACTAAGGAAAAAAAAGAACTC
>LPNX010846704.1:42790-60125 GCA_001517045.1 Pseudotsuga menziesii
TCCTGCCCAATGGATATAAGGCACTAGTCTGCTTGTTCTTGGTAGCTCGCAGGGAGCATGCCATCCCCAGACAGAGCCAGATGTTATCACCATATTTGCTCCAACAAAATCATTTATATTCTCAAACCTCTATTTCATTCAATTTAGATGATCCAACTTTTCTTGCACCATTGCTACCCAAAATTTAAAGTTGAAACAAACCAAATTATAAATAAATAAATATAAATTAAATTATTTTAAGATTCTATATAAGATTTTAAAATAATTATTTATGTTTATTATTTAATAATGTTTGTTTTACGTTTAACACATAAGGTTACAAGTTACGTTGGTTTGTAAAAGGAATGAGACTTTTGTACCAACCTTTAACCATTTGTCTTAGTCTTTGTCCATGTTGAAAAGTGTGGATTCAAAGGAGCGCACAGCAAGAGTGAGGTGGATGAAGCCTATGGATTGTACAGAAGATGCACCCAAATTTGATGGTGACAAGGTAGTAAGTGTCTATGAGCTAGCTGAGCATCCAAATTACAACTAATTTATTGGGGACATTGTTATACATTTATCTCCATTCTTTGAGACAATAGAAATGTCTGACATTTTCAACCAATTGGATGGACTTGATATGGATGAGCAGCATGAACAGTTGGAGAAGGTTAGTGAGCATATCGATTTACAGACTACTGCAGATAATTATTGTGATTTGGAAGATCTAAAGAATGTAGTCTAGCCAAAGGAAATATTGTGCCACCAGAATGAAGGTAGTTTG
The DNA here is from genome assembly GCA_001517045.1 of Pseudotsuga menziesii. NCBI lineage: Eukaryota > Viridiplantae > Streptophyta > Pinopsida > Pinales > Pinaceae > Pseudotsuga > Pseudotsuga menziesii. The sequence continues at coordinate 43,557 of LPNX010846704.1, forward strand.
TCAATTCCTCAAGCTTCTTTTGGATTTGTTGCTAGGATTGCTAGTGGCTTACTTCAGTTTCGTGGGTCCACCCATGAAACCAAGTGCCAAAGCTTACACATGGAGAAACATAATGGAATTATTGGTATATATAGATATTAATATGTTTATGAAATATGGTCGCAGGTGCCAATAAGAAAATATTGCAGGTATATAAGGGAAGATTGAGGTTTCAAGCAAAATCAAGAAAGGCATGCGATAATCCAAATCATACAGGGTTTCATGAGGAGTTTGGCATGGAGAATTTAAGCTGCACACAGAATCCATAAAGAAGAAAAAATATCCCAAGGCAGAAGATCTGATCCATTTTTTAGGCAAACTATTAGTGTTGTTTAAAGGTCATCTCCATATCTCTAGGCCTAAAATGATCAGGTGGCAGAGTATATTTTGAAAGAAATATTTTGGGTCAATTAATTCAAGCACTTCCAGTTTTGAAAGTAGAGGATCAACATCAATATCATTTCCAAAATTCGAGAGGATCCATAAGTCAAATGTTAGCTAGAATGTAGGGTACCGAGGAACATGTGGCAGCTAGGAGAATTTACCAAAGAAGCAGATCCATATATCTTTGAGGTTTCTTCATATAAGAAGCTAAAATATCATCAAGTTTATCGAAGCTAATATTATGATCAATTAATCCCAAATTTTAGGATATGAGGAGCACCTGGAGCAATAATTAAGGAGCATCCCTGAAATCTAGGATCTCACTGAGCATTTTCAAACACACAAATTACACATGGGAGGAGATTTCTAAAGTTCCAGATTTCTGGCAGATAGTTCTAGATTCTTTTTATTATTATTATTATTAGATAACTTTGTTTGCTTTTTATTTTTGAGATTTCATTGATGTAATTTTTATATAAAATAGATGGGTTTTGTAATGTGAAGGGGATATTTCCAGCCGAGGGCTAAGGCAAGGGCGTGTATGCACATACGCTCTGTTTTTCTTAATATGAATATCTATTTTGGAATGATTGTGATCATATGAGCCTATTTTTCTTAATAAATGAATTACGTACTGTCATTATTCTACATTGTGTGTGGTCTTATTAATCCATGGCAAGATTCTCTTTATTAGGATGCAATTATCTTTAATACTTGATACAGAACCTGATTCATGTTTTTCACAAAGTTATGCTCATAGCTATGTCTTATTAATATCCTTTCTCTGCTGATACATTCCCTGTTTGATCTCTTAAATGTTTGTCTATTTATAAACTTTCATTCCCCGCTATGCTTTACACATAATAAATATTTCTCTAAGATTAGCTCTCTTGCAGTTAAGAGTCAACTTTAGTGATAACATGTTGTCACTAGGTTTGCTCCAGTAAATTTTATATATTCTGGTAATGTGTATGTAAAACATTAACTGCCCACTTGCTTCTTGAACATCCACTCACTTCTCCATTAGTGGAAGCAATGGTTGGATCCATTGACAGTTTAATGGGATTAACAAAGGATCTCATGATATCTCTGATAAAGGAAGTGTTGTAAGTTTGTAACCATTGTAATTTACAATAATGCAATGTTGGAAATTGAGAAATTTGGGGGCATGTCAAATTTGCTATTGGAAATAATGCACACAATATTAAGTTATCCCTGGATTGCAATTCAGATGCCACTTTGTTCTTCAAATATTTTCAATAAACAAAGGGAGACCTTTCAGTGTTCATATTTTACAGTACAAGATGAGTGCCAGAGGAGTGTTACTAACTAATTCACAAAAAACGTTTATGAAGACCTGCGACTGCATGAGCTGACAAATATGTTCCATACACTACGCACCAAGTTGGGTATCAAAGATTCAGAGAAACATTTGGTGCTGAAGTATTGCAGGTGTCTGCATAGATACATTTAGGAGGAAATGGAGTTCCTCAACATCTCTTCGCTTGGTATGACATATCGGTATGCTGCCAAAATTGAGCAAATGCTACTGCAACCTTCATGAAACTAATGGATGACATCTTGCTTACATTCACCAACCCATTTGTAGTAGTGTACTTGGATGACATCCTGATATTCATCCAGAATTGGGAAGAGCACCTCCACCACATCCAACAGGTCCTCCAAACACTGTGGCAGCACAAGTTGTGTGCAAATTTGGACAAGTGCACTTTTGGCATGACCCAAGTTCAATATCTGGGATACATTATTGATGAGTGTGGGGTACATGTGGATCCAACCAAGATCCAATTCATTTGGGATTGGCCAGCCCCAACTACTCTAATAGAGCTTCGTAGCTTTCTAGGCCTTGCCAATTTCTACCACAGGTTCGTGTTCGGATTCTCTCATATCACTTGGCCCTTGAGTCAAGTCACCAAGGGAAGAGCGAAAGCAAAATTATTTTGGTTGGAAACTCAAGAGAAGGCATTTGTAGAATTGAAACATCTCCTATGTTGTGCCCCAGTGCTCACATTACCAGACTTGCAACAACCATTTGAGATCAAGACATATGCCTCTAACTATGCTATTGGGCCTATCCTTACTCAACAAGGGTATCCAATTGCATATCATAGTGAGACACAGTCCGACATAGTCTGTAAATATCCCAGTTATCACAAAGAGAGGTATTCCATTATACAGGCTTGCTGACAATGGAAGCATTACATTTTGGGGAAGGAAATGATCATCCACACACACCACTAACCCCTACAATTCATATCGACACAAGGGAAGTTACAGAACAATCGCCATCAGAATTGGTTCACATATCTACAATAGTTTCATTTGAACGTCAAGTAGAAGAAGGGAAGCACCAATAATGTTGCATACTACCTCAGCTGACCACCGATCATGGTGATAACCACTGTGCTCAACTCTTGTGGGCATGAGACTTTTGATTGGCTGCTTCCATACAAGAGCAATCTAGAATTCAGCCACACATACTCAACACTCTTGGAGGGAAACCAAGTTCCAAAATTTTACCTCTAGGATGTACTACCATGTCAAATGGGACACCTTTGTGTTCCTTCAAGCGAGCGTGCCAAGATGATTTGGGAAGCACACTATAGTCAGGTTTCTAGCCATTTTGGGGTCGAGAAAATAGTGGCAGTACTTCAGAAGTATTTCCATTTGTTGAACCTTCGATAGGACATCAGGAAGTACCTCCAATCCTCCACTGTCTGTGCCATTGCCAAACCATCCATTAAAAACCAAGGCCTCTATACTCCATTGCCTACCCCTAGTTGACCTTGGGAATCCATATACATGGATTATATGTTGGGCCTGTTGCTCCCGCAACTTTGTCTCCCCGATTTTAATTTTTACTTAAACTCTGGGCCCATCCTCTTCAATGTTTTGCTTGGTGATTGTTAAAAGCTTGATTCTCTCTAGCATATCTTTTTCATTTCACCTTGAAAATGGACGTCTGCAGGTTTATATGTGCCTCGTTCTTTTTGGTCTGAGTTGAGTGTCTGTTTACTGGCCGAAGAGAAGGAAAAATTTTGTTCTTTTGAGTTTCCTTTCTATGAAGGGGCAAACCTAGCTGTGCCTAAACCTTAAAGTGGTTTGAATCATCAAGTTTTTCTATAAATCGGGCCTCTTTTAGGTCGGGGGCTGTGAAGTTTCAACCCTTCTGCCATTGTGGCTCCTAGACTTTTCTTCTGTCTGATTTCCGAAACCGTCCGACGCCCGGCTTATGTTAACTGTAAATCACTTGTCCGTAGCCTCTGTTCGCCCGCTGTTGTGGCTGAGAAGAGATAGCCATCATCCGATCTGAGTCTCTTCTGCCGTCCGACTTAGTTTCCCATCTGTTCCGCGTGCCCTCTAGCTCACCTCCTCCGCCGTTGCGGCTGCTAAAATCTTCCAACTTCCGAAGCTAAAAACGTCTGACGTCCAACTCACGACACCTCCCGTCCGTGTTTCACTTGGCTGCGACTTAAAATTCACCCGGCATTGCGGCTGGCTATTTCCCCAAGCTCCCAAACTCGCTTCTCTCTAACTGCTGACTTGTTTTTCCCTCGGGTGACCATAGAATATTGTCAAGCCCGTATGTGGTTCGCTCGGCCATTTCCTTGTGGATTGGTTAATTGATGATATTTGTCATTTGAATCATGCTCTTAATCTGAATGCAGGCAATTTCCAGGCGACCAGTCAATCTGCCACGACGAGAAGAAAGACTAACTCATTTGGCGGAGGTATGACTGAAAAGAGGCAAAGGGAAGATGAAGTCCTGAGCTGTAAAGACGTGTTCCTAGAAACGGATCAGTTACCAAGTTTTCATGATCACATAATGACGAAAGATCGGAATGTGAAGAGTTTCAGAAACCGAAAGACCATGCGTCTAGAAAACAAAGCGCTCTGTGATTATAGTTTAAATGGAGGGACGAGGCACTAAAAAAAAGGGGCTTTTTCCCTGGAAAAAATTTGTATTTGTTTAACTACTTCGTTTTGCATAGGAACTGCAATTTTTTTGCCTGTCGGAGAGAGTGAAAAGAGAAATGTATTAATGCAAACAGAATGAATAATGTTGAAGAGGAGCTACTTCGTTTTTAGCTGTTTTTCATTTACTGTAAGAGTATTCGATATTATGAACTTATGTTATTGCTAAATGTTCTTCAGTAATTTCTGGATATTTTTCGCTGTGAGTAATAGATGTTGTTATAAAATGATCGGCTATCTAGTTATTTGAATATCTGTAAGGGCTCATGTGCTTTAGAAGAAATATCAGCTACCTGTGATTCTTCTTTATGTATGTGAGGATGTATTGCTCACCCAAAATGATAACCTTGCTCCCTAGGGATAGTGTAGATAGTTAGCTTATTTCGTTTGTATCTGGTTTGGTTGCTCGCGAGCGCAAGACGAGAGGTAAGAACCTGCACATCACTTTGTGACCGCTCCCTGCAGCTTGATCACCCTGCATTTAGTTAGGCACTTGCATATCATTCCTTTAAGTCAAAATACAAAAACTCGGTGGGCCGGGCTGCAACCGATAAAGCCTTAGTTTTGTTCCTTTGACCTACGGTAGTCGGACCGCAAACCGGATGGATTCCCTATTTCAAACAGTCAACGGGATAGTTGGGAATGTTGATTGGGGAGAATCCCTTACTATTGCCGCCTGGAATTAGCAGGCCTCAGTAGTTTTGGCGCTAGAAGGAGGGCCGCCAGTGCATGGCTGGCCGGGGAAACCCATTTTCCCGAGATTATTCCGTTGGTTATAGTTCTGAAAGTAGTGGACCACGCAATCCCATTCCAGAAGAATACAACAGAGAACATTTATTTCCTGTTCGCAACGAGATTGTAAACGATCTGAGGAGACACACCCGTGCTTATATAAAGAAGATTGGAGGGCTGCCAATTATTCACGAATTACCTAGAAGAGAATACAAGAAGAAAGACCGTCCCATAGTAGAATATTCGGTATTGGTTGGAGATTGGGAAGAACTTGTTGAAACTTCCTTGCAAGAAGTTGAGCTGCCTCTGAATCAAGAAGGCCCAGAGACCCCTTACATTTCTCCTGTTCATACCCCTGTTGGTTCACCTCCACAGTCACCACCTTTACTCATGGCCGACGTTAACGCAAATGTACCTCCGCCCCCACCACCAGCATGGAGAGCTAGGTCACCCCTGAATCTCACCCCACCTCTGCATGATCTACCTTAAGCCTTTGAGAAGCTTCTACCTAAATTTGACCCTAATGAAAAGACCCTAGTGGATGATCATTTACAAAGTTTCTACTTGGAAATAGAAGGTCTGAGGGATGGGGAGCACGAAGATGTAGTGTGTAGACTATTCCCACATACCCTCAAAGAAGCTGCAGCCTCGTGGTATTTTGGATTTCCCGCTAACTCTATCCCAGACTGGGATACTTTTGAAATAATTTTTCGGAGAAAGTACACAACACAAAAGACCCACGCTGCCCTTATGAAAGGACTGGGTGCATTAAAGAAAGAGAAAAGGGAAAAAGTGCACAGTTTCACACAAAGGTTTGCAGCATATCTTAAAAATTTCTCCGAAACAAATAAGCCTTCAGACAAAGTACTGATCAAATACTATACTTCAGCATTGGGCCCTGATTTGGCCATGTTTGCAAAAGGTAGGGCCAAGCCTACCTTAACCGAGACCTATGAAGAGGTAGAAGTGGTGGAAGCAGAAAGAGAAAGTGTTGAAGACTATCCAAAGCAATCAGGAGAGAAGGGTGTGGGAAGAAAAACCTTATTGTTCACTAAACCTAAAGAATAAAGGACACCAGATTATGAAAGCATGGCTAAAATGGTGCAAAAGCTATCCAATAAGATCATAGACTTAGAAAAGGAAAAATAAGCATAGAAGTTCTTCAGGCCATATTATAAGAGAAAAGAGGACAGCAATCAGTCCCAAGCTCCTCCTCAAAAAACGGCATCCATGAATCTGACTGAGATAGGGATGGAAAATTTTTGTACTTTCCATCAACAAACTCACTCCGAAAAGAACTGTCCACAATGGATAAATTCGATGACATTAGTCATGAATCAGATGTTGGATTCGAGATTAACGGAAGAGGATGAGGATGAAAAGAAAGAAAGTGCTACTTCTGTTTCTACAAAGGAGCGGGAAGAAGAGACCACGGCATTATGGAATGCCGTCTCCTTATTAGATGCAGAAGAGGAAAACACTCAGGGACACTGGGGCATCAGGGAAGCTAACGTAATAACTAGAAGCAATGGTATGGTTAGTGATGACAGTATTCTGCTCCCAAAGATCCGAAGGTTGCAAAGAAATATCAAAAAGAAGTTTCAAGATAAATCCTTGGCTGATCAGATTCCAAAATTTACCATTACTAGTTAGGATCCTAAACAAAACAGAACCTTTCCTGAACCAAACAAAGAGAAGGTGAAGGATGATAACTCTCAGTTAACTATACAACTAGTCAAATACGACATTGTCGAAGATCTAAAGAAAATAAAGGCAAAAGTCCCGCTGTTTGAAATGTGCAAAGTACCTCAACAGAAAGAAAGGTTGTTGAAAGCACTGGAAACATCAGAAGAAAAGTTGCCCGCTAACAATCAACCTCGGGAGGAAGAAGAAATTGGGGAAGCTAGCCTTGGAGGTAAGTCTAAAACTAAAAATCCACCTTTCCTCTTGACGTTTGAAATTTTTAATCATAATGTGCACAATTGCCTAGCGGACTCAGGGGCATCAATTAATTTCATGCCCATATCAGTATGTAAGAAAATAAATGGGTAGCCTAAGCCAACCACGTGGAGGGTGGTGCAGTTGGATAGGACAGATGTCAAGGTAGTTGGTGAGATGGAAGACGTTGTAATCCACTTGGCGTCCGATGATAGAGTGTGCCAAGTTATTAACATTGTAGTGGCTGACATACCAGATGCTTACAGCCTGGTCCTGAGCAGAGATTGGTCAGCCAAATTAAACGAGTATTTCACCACAGATTGGTCACATCTTTGGTTTCCTCACAAAGGGAGTCCTAATCAGATCAAGGTTTTGAGAGAACCTCACATGAAGTACAATGTCACTCAATTGGATGGAAAGAATGTACCAGTCGAATATGTGTTGGGAAACTACTCTCTTGAGCTGGAACCAGGGAATTATCAAGCGGAAGAGGCCAGCGACACATCTGACACCCAGCCTGATCTTCTTCATTTTTCTCAGGATGATGATATTGACTGTAAAATAGTAGATTTAGCAGTAGGAGTAGATTGTTTTTCAGTAGATAATGTTTTTTGGACTTTATTTTTTGATGGATCGAAAACATTAGAGGGGTCAGGGGCCAGCTGTGTCCTTATTGATGCACAAAAAAATAAGCACTTCCTGTCCTGTAGACTAGAGTTTGAGTGTACTAACAATACAGCTGAGTATGAAGCACTGCTGCAGGGACTCAAGAAAGCAATTGAGCTACAGGTTAGTAATTTAAAAGTTTTTGGAGACTCAGAAATAGTCGTAAAACAAATAAGAAATCAAATACATTGTGTTTCCCCTCATTTGAAAGCTTACCAAAACGAGGTATGGGATTTGCTTAAAATTTTTTATGCATTTAACATTATTTCAATCCCAAGAATAAAAAATGCATCCGCTGATCTTCTAGCTACATTAGCCACCAAATTGGTTCCCACTAATAACAAATGTTCTATTGAATTACTTTTCAGGCCATCGGTTCCTGACATGATCACCAACTTGCGAGTGTTTGATGATGATCAGCAAATAATTGAATGCTTGACAAACAAGGAGGTTTTTAAAGGAGCCATTATCGACGATGAGGAACATCAGGCTGAAATGAAATATGACAATTTCATTCCCAAAGGGGTCAGGATTGTCAGGACCTGGAATTGTCCATTTTTCCACCACTTATTGACATACTTTTCATCCATTTTTCATCCATTTCTTACCATTATTTCTCATTTATCATTCCATTTTTCATTCATTTGTTGCAGCTGCGCATTGTACAGCTGCTACTTCCATTTGATGTTTTAAGTGGTTAAAAGTGATTATTTTCCTTTATCTTTGATGAATTAAAAGACTATTATGCATAATTTTACTAATGATGGTTTATGGAGTGATTTTCCACGTACAGGATGCTCACAGCCAGCTGTTACAGCCTTAACCAAAAACGCATGCCACATAAGAACACCTTGATTCGCGTCTTGATTTGCGGGCAGATGGAAACGAATCTCAAAAATAAGAGACATGGGTTTTGTGCGTAACATCCTCATTTACCTGACTCGCGAGGAAATATCCAAACAAAGTTACGGTTTGCGATATGCAGGTGGTTCTTCGAAAGGGTATTTTCCAGATTTGGTGTTGCGGCCGGTTCCAAAGTTGCGAGTAGTTACGGCCATGTTTCAGCTGTTACAGATCACAAGCTGGGGGTTCAGTTATTCATTTCCAGGAGATAATTTTATGTATAAATATGTAATCAATCTCATTAAGAAGGGAGGATTATTGATTATTGATTATTATTGATTATTGATGATTGATTGATTGATTAAGCATGATAGATTAGGCAGGATAGGAAATGGATGATAGGAGATAACACAATGTTGTGATGTAGGATTTGATCCAGATCTGTTGTAATTCTTTCCTTATGATAATACATGCTGGCTATTTCTTAATTCTGGAGTTGTAGATTTCTATTGTGGAGATCCAGCTCTGCTCAGTGGAGGAAGGGCCCTCCTCCCTGAGCAGATGCTGGTAGTGTTAATTGTAAGTGTGTTATTATTTAGATCTACTTATTATTTTGTTCATGCTTTCATTCATTAAGATTATCATAGTTGTGTGCTTTCATTCATCAGATCTGTCATAATCATTGTGCTGATAATTCATTTGGTAGATCGTTGGCCAACATAACAATTCTTTAGATGTACGTAATCAGATCTTGTTTCATAGGAATATATCTTGTTTGAAGTGTATTTGATTTACAGTTCGATTTATGAATAGGTTTGAGTATTGGTTTCTTTTCAAGTAGATGTGATCTAGTTTACAAAGAGTTTCGATTGCATACCAATAGGTAACAATGTCAGGTAGAAATTGTACTTGCATATATTTTGCACGATAGCTTTGAAATAAAAGACTTTCTCGGGTTGACAATAAATCTTGTACACTCTATATGTTGGTAATAATCTACTTGCATATTGGGTGCCCAACAAGGATGATAGAGAAGATGTTTGATTTGAACAAGAAACTTAGAAGACCCGCTAATGTGAAGACGCACAGCTTAACTCTACAGTTCGAGCTAATAAATTTAGGGACTGAAACGACGCCTAAGTTTGTGAACCTCGGCAAGTGTTGTTCACCAACAGAAAGAGACAAGTTCCTCAGTTTGTTTAAGCAGTACAAAGATGTCTTTGCATGGACGTATGCAGATTTAAAAACCTATGACACTAATATCATCAAACATATCATTCCTATTAAAGCAGGCGTCAAGCCATATCAGCAGCCGCTGAGGAAGATGCACCCAAAGCTGGAACCACTAATCCAGAGAAAACTGAAGAAATTGTTAGATGCTAGGATTATTTTTAAAGTCCGACATTCAGAATGGGTGTCAAACTTGGTGCCGGTCAGAAAAAAGTCGGGAGAAATCAGACTGTGCATCGACTTCAGAAACTTAAACCGCGCATCAGACAAAGACAATTATCCGGTGCCTCCCGTGGAGCAACTGCTACAGATGGTTTCTGGTTCCGAATTGTTTTCATTGTTAGATGGATTCTTGGGCTACAACCAAGTGTTAGTGGCTGAGGAAGATAGATTGAAGACAACATTCAGAACCAAATGGGGAACTTTCGCATATAGAAGAATGCCTTTTGGCCTAATTAATGCCGGCGCAACATTTCAGAGAGCTATGGACATAGCTTTCTGTGGACTAATTGGGTGAAGTGTGGTGGTATACCTTGATGACATAACAATATTTTCAAAGAAAATAGGGGAACACACGTTCCACCTAAAGCAAATTTTCGAGCGCTGTCGGAAGTATGGAATTTCCCTAAATCCTAAGAAGTGCGTATTCGCGGTCACAGAAGGCAAGTTACTGGGGCATATAGTTTCAAAGAGAGGTATATCTATAGACCCAGAAATAATTAAGGCCATTGAACAAATCCCCATGCCCCATAATAAAAAAGGAATGCAATCCTTCATGGGAACAATAAATTTCGTACGTCGGTTTGTGCCTGATTTTGCCCAGACTGTGAAACCATTACAGCAGATGGTCAAACAAAATGCACAGTTTAAGTGGACTGAGACTGAAAAGAATGCTTTCAGTAAAATCAAGACTGTTGTTGCACATGCGCCTTCTCTGAAAAGTACAGACTTTGACAAAGACTTTACTATGTATACTTTTGCGTCCGATGATTCATTGGCAGCCGTGCTTACGCAAAAGGAAGGTGAGGGTGATGAATTCCCAATTTATTTTATGAGCACTGTGCTACAAGGGGCTGAATTAAAATACCCAGCCATTGATAAGGAGGCATACGCAGTATTTAAGGCAGTAAAACAATTCAGGCCTTATATACTAAAAAATCGTACCAAAGGTAATAGTCCCTTACCCAGCTGTAAGATCCCTTCTCATTCAAAAAGAATTAGGAGAAAGAAGGGGAAACTGGGTAACAGCACTTCAAGAATACGATCTTGAATTCAAGCCAGCTACTATAGTAAAAGGGAAAGGGTTATGCAAATTGATGACTGGGAAGACAAACAATGAAGAACAAGCATGGAAAGATGAAGATGATTTGCATGTAACGGATGTCTGCCCGCTATTCACAGCTCCTGAATCGTGGTATAGATATCTTGTGCATTACTTACAGTCAGGGGTGTTACCGGAACATTGGAGTTCCAAACAAAGAAGAGCTCTGCGTCTGAAATCAGTTTCCTATCAAATCATAGAAGGCGTATTGTTCAGAAAAAACTATGATGGAGTCCTCCTGAGATGCTTGGAGAAAGAAGATGCTGAGAAAGTAATGTCCGAATTGGAAAATGTCCCGGCTGGGGGACATTATTTAGGGGACACTACATCCCACAAGGTTCTCAGAGCCGGTTACTACTGGCCAACACTTTTCAGGGATGCACATGCACACGTAAGAAAATGTGATACTTGCCAAAGATGTGGTGGAAGACAACCTAGAGCAGCAGCACCTCTAAAGCCGGTAATGATCACAGAGCCTTTTGAACAATGGGGAATAGACATCATTGGAGAAATAAAGCCGAATTCTTCCCTGCTGCACAAGTATATTCTTACTACGACTGATTATTTCACTCGTTGGGTCGAGGCTATCCCATTGTGCAAGATAAACGAAGATGAAGTCATTAGCTTCTTACAAGATCATATCATGACCAGGTTTGGAGTTCCAGTTTCGTTAGTCTTTGATATTGCTAAATACTTTTCATCTATTAAATTGACTGCATTTGCTCATGAGAAAGGGATAAAATTACATTACTCTGCTAACTACTATCCGCAAGGGAATGGCCTAGCTGAATCCTCCAATAAGAACCTCATTAGGATCCTGAAGAAGACTATCATAGAAAACTAGCGAAGTTGGCACTCAGCCTTACCAAATGCCCTGTGGGCAGACAGAGTTACCCCCAAGTCTACAGTAGGAGTGTCACCCTATACCCTTGTGTACGGAAAGGAAGCCATCCTGCCTCCCAATATTCTGCTAGCGTCTTCCATACTAGCTCAAGAGTCTAGGGGGTCAGATGATGAGGTTCTGCAAATTAGAATATATAATCTCCTAAAAGCAAAAGAAGCCAGATCCAAGGCTAGAGAAATTTTCAAAAAACAGTAGGAGGTAGTCAAAAGATGGTTTGACAAACATAAAGCTGGGAAACGAGACTTTGAAGTAGGAGACTTAGTTCTTAAGTGGGACCACCCCCACGATGAAAAAGGAAAGCATACCAAATTCCAGCAGTTGTGGCTAGGCCCGTTTCAAATCCCAGCAAAACTTGGCCCTGCTACTTTTATGCTACAAGATTTACAGGGATGGGAAGAGAACTTGCCAGTGAACGGTTTGGTTCTCAAGCCTTATTTTTCTTGAAGTTTCTATGAGTTTTCTGTTTTTGGTACATAAATAAGCTGTTTGTTTGCCTTTTTAGTCATGTTTTCTTTTGGTTTAATTTAAGTCTCTGGTTTCAATAAAGGGGCGTAACTCGTGGTTAGTTGGAGGACACCAAATCTCTGGGAATGGTAGACTTTTTGAGTAGTCAGACTGTGCGCTGCTGTGTGAATTTCTCCTAGTATAATAGTTTTCTCGAAATCTCTATGTGCATTGAAGTCCTGCTTAAATCCCTACAAGATAAACCGGATCCAAAGGGTCTAGAATACTATGTTGAGGCTCCGTCCACTTTACACTTAAAAGTCTAAGGGGCGATAATAGGGGAACCATGGAGAAGAGCAAGGTAAACAGAGTGTTAAATATAAATGATCCCATGCCAGGAAACAAATGCCAAAAGGCTGCTAAGAGTCAGAATTCCTATGAAGACACCATAAATCAAAGCAAAAGCTGAATCACAAGTACTAAATTGCCGAAGTATCCTCTCCGCCCGTGAGCTGAAACATTAAGCACACCACTCACACAAAAGGGCACTATGCGATAGAGGATCCTGAATTTAAATTCAGTAAGAAAGGCACGCATTAAGACTCGTATGAAAGGGGACAAAAGTCCAAAAGCATAAAAGCTGCTAAAATGGCATGGGAATGAGGAACAAATGAACACTTATTCCCATCACCTACTACAATCCTGTGGTGTCAAATGTTGTCAGCCACCTGAAAGCAAATTAATAATGAACTCATTTTTTTGGCCTCAGCAGAGTTATCCGGACTTGAAAGTTTTGGTTTTCCACTTCCCACATTGGACTAGCATCAATGATTAAGGTACACACTTCTGTGATTGAGAAATCTGTATAACTAGAAGAGTTCAATGGATGTGTTTTTGCAGAACAGTCTGCTGTTCGAAGAGAAATCACCCAGAGATCTAGGTTCACCAGGGAATCGCCAGTTGTTGCTCCTGCAACTTTGTCTCCCCGATTTTAATTTTTACTTAAACTCTGGGCCCCTCCTCATCAATGTTTTGCTTGGTGATTGTTAAAAGCTTGATTCTCTCTGGCATATATTTTTCGTTGCACCTTGAAAATGGATGTCCGCAGGTTTATATGTGCCTCGTTCTTTTTGGTCTGAGTTGAGTGTCTGTTTACTGGCCGAAGAGAAGGAAAAATTTTGTTCTTTTGAGTTGCCTTTCTATGAAGGGGTGAACCTAGCTGTGCCTAAACCTTAAAGTGGTTTTAATCATCGAGTTTTTCTATAAATCGGGCCTCTTTTAGCTCGGGGGCTGCGAAGTTTCAACCCTTCCACCGTTGTAGCTCCTAGAATTTTCTTCCGTCTGATTTCCGAAATCGTCCGACGCTCGGCTTATGTTAACTGTAAATCGCTTGTCCGTAGCCTCTGTTTGCCCACCGTTGCGACCGGGAAGAGATAGCCATCGTCTGATCTAAGTCTCTTCAGCCATCTGACTTAGTTTCCCATCCTTTCCGCGTGCCCTCTAGCTCACCACCTCCGCCGTTGCGGCTGCTAAAATCTTCGAGATTCCGAACCTAAAACTGTCCGACGTCTGACTCACGACACCTCCCACCCGCGTTTCACTTCGATGTGACTTAAACTTCACCCGGCATTGTGGCTGGCTGTTTCCCTAGGCTCCCGAACTCGCTTCTCTCTAACTGCCGACTTGTTTTTCCCTCCGGCGACCATAGAATATTGTCAGGCCCGTATGTGGTTCCCTCAGCCATTTCCTTGTGGATTGGTTAATTGATGATATTTGTCATTTGAATCATGCTCTTAATCTGAATGCAAGCAATTTCCAGGTGTCTAGTCAATCTTCCACGACGAGAAGAAAGACTAACTCATTTGGTGGAGGTATGACTGAAAAGAGGTAAAGGGAAGATGAAGTCCCGAGCTGTAAAGACGTGTTCCCAGAAACGGATCAGTTACCAAGTTTTCATGATCACATAATGACGAAAGATCGAAATGTGAAGAGTTTCAGAAACCGAAAGACCATGCGTCTGGAAAACAAAGCGCTCTGTGATTATAGTTTAAATGGAGGGATGAGGCACTAAAAAAAGGGGCTTTTTCCCTGGAAAAAATTTGTATTTGTTTACTTGTAAGATGAACTACTTCGTTTTGCATAGGAACTGCAATTTTTTTGCCTGTCGGAGAGAGTGAAAATCGAAATGTATCAATGCAAACAGAATGAATAATGTTGAAGAGGAACTACTTCGTTTTCAACTGTTTTTCATTTACTGTAAGAGTATTCGATATTATGAACTTATGTTCTTGCTAAATGTTCTTCAGTAATTTCTGGATATTTTTCATTGTGAGTAATAGATGTTGTTATAAAATGATCGGCTATCTGGTTATTTGAATATCTGTAAGGGCTCATGTGCTTTAGAAGAAATATCAGCTACCTGCGATTCTTCTTTATGTATGTGAGGATGTATTACTCACCCAAAATGATAACCTTGCTCCCTAGGGATAGTGTAGATAGTTAGCTTATTTCTTTTGTATCTGGTTTGGTTGCTCGCGAGCGCAAGACGAGAGGTAAGAACCTGCGCATCACTTTGTGACTGCTCCCTGCAGCTTGATCACCCTGCATTTAGTTAGGCACTTGCATATCATTCCTTTAAATCAAAATACAAAAAATCGATGGGCCGGGCCGCAATCGGTAAAGCCTTAGTTTTGTTCCTTTGACCTACGGTAGCCGGACCGCAAACCGGATGGATTCCCTATTTCAAACAGTCAACGGGCTAGTTGGGAACGTTGACTAGGGAGAATCCCTTACTGTTTCCGCCTGCGAATTAGCAGGCCTCAACAGGGCCTTCCTTCTACTAAGAACGGCAATGACTGTGTGTTTGTGGTCATTGAAATATTCTCAATGATGGCCATAATGGCAGCCTGCAAGAAGAATATCATAGTAGAATCCATTGCTAAACTCTTCTTTGAATGAGTGTAGGTACACTTTGGGATCCCACAGTCTATAACCTCAAATCGGGACAACAGATTCCTTAGTACATTCTAGTCTAGCCTATGGTCAATGCTAGACACCAAGCTCACTAAGTACACAGCTTTCCATCCACAAATTGATGGCCAGACAGAGGTCATCAATAGGGTGATCGTACACATTTTTCACATGTACAACTCAAAGAATCCACACACATGGGATGATAACCTCCCCTATGTACAACACATCTATAACTGGGCCCTCCACAGCTTAACCAACCACAGCCCCTTTCAGGTGGGCTTGGGATTCTAGGCACTATTAGGAATTATGATCCAAAATGTAATAATTAAAAGTTTAGTTTAATAAATGTAAAAGGGCATCTACACACTCATGTGATTATGTGAGGTGTCCTTAGTTAGTTTCTATAACTGTAAATTAGTTGTTACTCTTTGGATATTTAAATCGATCGAGTTTTCCATGTGAGGTAATCTTTCGGGATTTATCCCTCACATCTCTGTGATGTAATTATTTTCCTTCTTCTTTAATAAATTATGTGTCTGAGGACACTTTGTCAAAGTGGTATCAGAGCAAGCGGTTAAAACTTGGTTTTGGAAGGCTAAAAAACAAAAAAGAATATGTGCTGAAAAGATTAATGCTTCCTATTCTTTTGGGATAAAAAAAGAATCTCTGCACAAAATATTTTTTATAGACTTAGTATTTTTTATTTACTTGGAGAGAGTAAAATATTATTATTATTTTTAAGGCAAGGCTATTTAAAAATTTTGTGGAAGAGAATTTTTTTAAAAAGGAAGACACGTATAAGTTCTTATTTAAAGAAAAAAAAAACATTCTTATTGTGCTCACTTACTCAGATAGATAGCATAGCTCGTGTTGGGATAGAGATTTCTATATCAACATAGAAGAAGAGAGAAAACCAGCAAGAATTGAAGAGAGAGAGAAAACCAAGAAAACCAGCAGGCATTGAAGAGAAAAAACCAGCAGGAATTGAAGAGAGAGAGAAAACCAGCAGACATTGAAGAGAGAAAACCAGCGTTGAAGAGAGAAAACCAACAGGCATTGAAGAGAGAAAACCAGCAGGCATTGAAGAGAGAAAACCAGC
>LPNX010846714.1:0-44362 GCA_001517045.1 Pseudotsuga menziesii
CTTTCGAGACCTTAATAAAGCTTGTCCCAAGGACAATTACCCCACACCATTCATTGATCAGATCATTGATGCATGTGCGGGGAGTGAAGTCTTTTCTTTTTTTAATAAAAAATTAAAAAAAATATATTTATTATTGGAAAAATAGTCGTGCACTAGTACTATATGTTCTCTATATGTATACCGATTTTCGTAAGTTTATTCCATCATTTAGTCACTTAGATGCTGCACCCACAAAAACATATACCTTATAATTTGTCCAAAAAAATAAAAAGTGCCCGTTAAAAAATATCTAACTTCAGATAGTTAACATCATTTTCAATAGAAAAAAATTATATATTTGGAAAGGTCATTCAATTTCCTACATTTCTTGTGTTTTACTCATCGCAAGATTCATTGTGTAAGTGTCTCAAAATATCCATGCAAGTTGATGGATGTCTGTTTTTTCAGTTTTCTATTGCATCTAACGCGCCAAAAGAGACCCTCATCTTTGTGCACTCACCCTGAACGAAGAACGTAAGAGAAACGTAACGTAACGGATATTTAATAAATGTAGAAGGTGAATTACATAATAGGTGACCTGGTAATTTATACCATAAGTGGGGAAGAGAGGTGACTTTTCAAGTC
The DNA here is from genome assembly GCA_001517045.1 of Pseudotsuga menziesii. Taxonomy (NCBI): domain Eukaryota; kingdom Viridiplantae; phylum Streptophyta; class Pinopsida; order Pinales; family Pinaceae; genus Pseudotsuga; species Pseudotsuga menziesii. The sequence continues at coordinate 625 of LPNX010846714.1, forward strand.
ACCTCTTAGTTTATTTACATTAATTAACCTAGCTTAATAATAAATTTTGGTTTTCGTTACAGGTTCTAGCTGTATAATTCCTTCTACTATCTGAAGAGTGAGTGGTGCTTGCAAATACTGATCTTTTTCATTGGTTGTTTGATTTATTCTTTCCTATATTGTTACAAGGTCCTATGTAAGCCTTATATGTTTCGTCCTGCAATTCCTCTAACTTTTGTGCAATACTTTGTTGTTCCTTCCTCAACTGATTAATCTTCTTCCATTGTTACCTATTTTCAACTAGTGTAGTTACTTTCTTTGTCAATGGTAGAGTATTCATTATGTTTTTCACCTTATATGCCTTCTCTTGTGCAACCCTTATCTTTAACTCTATTGTCAGCAACTAAGTGTTCTCCAACAGTTAATTTTAGACTTGTGTGCTTTATTAACAAAACTTATCGCATTTCTAGTCCTACAAGGTCTTGATGTTTCTACTGCGACTGTAATAGTAGTTCTATGCTCCCTTTCCTGTATTATTTTTGGTCGCATGTTCGGTGTTTCTTTCACTTCTAAATCTACAATATTCGCTTGGAATCCTTTATTTTCTTCACTTATCTTTGTGAATATCTTTTTAATTTAAATATCCACCTCCATTTGATCCTTGGGAATTGCACTATATAGCCTTTCTAGGGCGTGTTGTAGCTTCTCATTTTTTCGGACTATCTACTCTTTCCTTTGTTTCGTTGCTTCTTTCCACCTTCTTTCTTCTTCCCCGTCTCTTGTTGTTCCTTGCATAACTTCTCATTTTCCTACTACAATGTCATCGTTTCCATGATTCCTTCGGCCTTCTAAGATAACATTGTATCTTGGCACAATTGGATCTCCCCTCCTACTCATGTTTGCAAAGCATATAATGATTCTACTAGAATTTCTAACAAAATTAGGCTAATTGGACTTACCATTGAAGCGCTTTCATGAATGCCTGTAGTGGGGAACTCGATGGATCCCACTATAATATTCATTATTCATTGAGTTGTTATATTTATTCGATGAGGATCTGTCTTCTCGGGTTCCACCTTCTCTACAGACTCTTCTCCTAGTATTCTAGATGTTAATTATAATGTCTCCATGGTCTGTCACAATGAAGTTAACTACTCCTACATACTTTCCTTCATCTCATCATGTTTCTTCACTATCACATCACATGCTTCCTCTGTTGCTTCCCTAACTTGTTCCCCAACTTTGTCGAAGCCATCATCTATGATTGAGTGGAAAACTTGTACTTTTACCACCTTCCTCTTCTTCCTTTATGTGGAAGGGCCTACCTCGGTATGATCCTTCCTCTTCGATCTTGTCGATGGTCCTCTAGATTTATTACATCATGTTCTTACGCTTTTGTCATTAATCTTCTCTTTAATGTTCACACTTTCAAAATTTGTTAGTCCTTTCCTTGGCTTCCTATATACACTACCTCATATGTTCAGTGTGTTCCATTCTTGTGCTACGTGCTTCCTCTTTCTTTCTCCAACCTATTGTGCCTTCTTTGTTACATTCCTCTCTTTTGTAGAATTCCTCTATCTAAACCATTTTTCTTAAGTATCCATGGGGGATTCGAACTCGTCACCTTCCATTTACAACTTCTCATCTCAGTTACTCATTACCAATTTCTCTAATCCCCATAGAAAATGGACTATTTGTTGGCACACGAGAAGATCCAAGGTTCATAACAAATATCACTAACAAAACCCTAAATACCATCCCTTTCGGCATCATCTGCAAGCACGTCAAGTCTCACCTGAGGTATCAAGGGGTACTACAGGAGCCAAGCTTCCGAAGTGCTAAAAGGATTTGAGCATCAGTCTAATAGATCTAAAAACCTTTCATATACTGTGCAACATATATATCTTATTATTTAAAAATAGATAACACATTCACTACAATAACATACTATATCATTCATATGAGCATCAAATGTAAACATCCATCACATTCATTATAAGTGCAAAGTGTTGGGAACATAGTTACTCTTTCTTATTCATAGTGGAACAGTCTTACATAACCTACACAACGCACATCGATACTTTGATGCAATCTTCAACAACCCCACATTATTGAAAATTGACCTATTTTCCCGACCATTTGCACCGATCGGACGGCCGGCAACGTCCGATGTGACCTCTCACGTGAGCCAGGTCGTCCGATCAGTGCAAATGGTCAGTTCAGTAGTTTACTCCCATTACTGAACAAAAACATAACTAGTACAAATGACACTCCCAACGACTAGTAAGCTAACTATTTATCCTTATATCTTCTACATATTTATAAATCACATCATATGCGGGTCCCCTTATAAAGTGGACAAAAGTCGTATCTAATTTCGAATTAATTTCCACTTTTTGTGTGTTTTTTCTCCAATCGTTAAGTTGTCTTATGGTCCTTTCTAGTGTGCTATATCCAAGACAAGTCCAAAACTCACTCCAAATGTATCCATTGTTTTAGTCTTGCTTGCTATTTTAAAAATCATCGTGTTAATGCTATTTTCATTTGAATTCTACCCAGTTTCAGTTAGTGTTAACATATGGAAACAAGACTTCAGTCATCTAGTAGTTCTATCTTCTCGTAGATGGCAATTAAGATTAAAGGAATAACAATGCACAATTCGACCTTGTAATTATTGCTATATTGACATAGACTGCAATTTAGCATATACCACCTTCTATGTTGTACGATTAGGAAAGTTTGGTGATTAAGAGATGCCTTAGTATGTAATCTCAAATAGTTTTGGTCTAGTGCTAAGAAAACTCTAGCATAAAGTGCTTACTACTTTTAGGAAATATAGTTGAACACAATCTTTCAACATCGATAGCGTGTAATAAGACTAAAAACAACATAAACAATTATAGATATTTTGACAGAAGAAATGAAATCGAATCAGACCTTGTGTTCAAATAATTTGTACATTAGTTCTAGTCACATATCAACTAGCTTATCTTTTAATGCCAATCCTTTCAATACAATCCCTCTTATAGTAAGTTTGATCCACATTCGATCAAATTTCACAGCATAGTAAAATGTCTCCCTTACGAAGATTTTTGACAATCATGTTCTTTTTAAATATTTTGTCATCTACTCTTAGAATAGTGGACAATTAAAACTATACAGAAATGGACTATGGATATAAATGAATCTACCTGTAAGAACTTGAAACAAAATGGTTCAGGAACAGAGGTTTTTTTTTTTTTTTTTCTTGTGAAGCCTCTTATTTCATTTTTTTCATTTTTAGTATTCCTTTTTGCATTATCTTAGTTTTAGTCGTTTTGGACATTGTTTTTCCCTTACGAAATATTCAATTACTTACAGATTTGCAGTAGATTAGCCAATGATATAATAAAATTCTTCTATGGATGGATAGGTCTTTGGCAAAAATTATGTCTATCAGAAACTACATAAAGTAACCCAAAAATAGCAATGTAAAGAAACAAGGAATGGAAATTGATAATAACAATTTCTAATGTTCTAGAAAATGAATTTGAAGTGAAAAGCTTTATTGCAATTCGTTACAAACATGCATCACAATGCAAAAATTCCAGATTGCTATTTAAGTTATGTTGGCAAGTTTTAATGAAGCTTAGTTTTAATGAATAAGCTTCATGATTATCAAATACCCAATGTTAGGCTTATGCTTAATTGGATTAGCATTAAATTGTTTTTTATTAACCTAGTTTCTCTTACAATTGATCTCATTATTTTGATGTAGATACATGATGTTTGCTAATGCAATATATGTAACAATTTCCAAATTAAAGTTTACTTACCTTCAACACATATTATCTGTTATTTTTTATATCATCATTTTTTCTTATTTTGATGTAGATACATGATGTCTGCTAATGCAATATATGATCCGTCAGACCTCAACTTGAGTGCATTAAAAGTTTATATAAAGAATGCGTTTTCCAGTTTGCCTAATTCATAAACCAACATTAACAGAAATTAAATGCTTAAAACATAAATGAAAAGCAAAACTGATAAACAGACGTGGGAAAAACAAACACAGAATCAGAGAGCCACAAAACAGAAGTTGATAACAGAGTTCACCCCCTCCACTAGGCTACGTCTCCGGGTCCCTCTCCAATGGGTACCGATCCAATTAATCTCTTTAAGATGGTACAAAAATGGTTCTGGAATCAACTTCAGCAACTGTAAACAGAATGATGTACAAAGTCTTTAAGACCTCTCTTCTGGAAATTACAATTAGCAAAGAAAGCTAAAATATAACAGAGAATGTCGACTTCAAAAGAAACAGCATCTTCACCTTCACAGTAACTCCCCAAGCTTCTCATAGCAGGAAAGCAAAGCTCTCTGTGTTCTAAAAACACTCTGAGTTTTTCTTTTTCTTTTTTGAAATGTGGCCAGTGTCCTCTATTTAAGCGTTTAGCGAGAGGATGAGTAGCTAACCATAGCTGTTATCTTCTTTATTATTGTTACAACCATATGCTAACTGAACCATGCAATCCCGCCAAGTCACGGCCCAAGCGTTATGTTACCACGACGTTTCAGATCCCCGAAACGTTGCAAGCAACTCCACGCTCATACACTACCTTACAACACGTTGCAACGACCTCCACTAGGCTATGCCACATGTAACGTAACCGTTTGATGTCACCATCAACTTCGCAGCATACAAAATTCACGGCATATAAGGACTTCGCCATATACCCGATCCGCTGGCGCAGCATACAAATGTCGCGGCATATGCCTATCCTCCACGAACCATTTGATGCTCACTTAATGGTGCACAACTGCGCGGCCCCTACATAACTGTGTGTCATGCGATAAGCTGCATGGCATGTGATAATCTGCGCGGCCCCTAGATAACTGCGTGGCATGCGATAATCTGCACGGCCCCTACATAACTGCGTGGCATGTGATAAGCTGTGCGGCATGCGATAAGCTGTGCGTCATGCGATAAGCTGCGTGACATGTGTATATAATGGCTAGCATATGAGTTAAAACCATAAATTAACTACTATTGTACCATATTGGATCAGTGTAACTTGAAGATGAATAATCCTCTAGATCATTCCTCCCCATTGGAGAACTTTTGGACCACCAAAAGCTTGAATTATTTGGCAAGTAAGTGAGGGTACAGCTCCCTCACTTTTCCAATCTCCATCCATCTTGCCTTGCTAGAATGCATGCCTTTAAGCCCCACTCGAAGGTACTCAACATTCCCCCTTCGTGAAGTCCTTACATTTCTGTCAAGAATAACATCATCCTGCAACTCTTTCATGTATTCAGGTGCCATATCATCAATTGAAGGAATCTATATGTTAGTGTCCTCATCCATGATCATAGGAGGCTCATACAGTTTAAGATTCTCAACATTGACAACTAAATAAATTTGCATGTATGGAGGTAAATTCAAGCGAAAAGCATTAGTACCGATCCTTTCCAAGATCTCAAAAGGACCATACCTGATAGGCTTAAGATTTTTACCTTCACCTTTCATTCTTTCTTTGGTGATATGCAACCAAACTCTGTCACCAACTTGGAATTGATGATCAACTCGATGCTTGTCATGTCTGGCTTTGTACTTCACCTAGCTCTTCTCCAATTGTTCCTGAACTACCTACTGCACCGCTTGGATTCTCTGGATGAACCTTAGAGCTTTATCTGCATCATGATGTCCATCCACTGCATATTTGCCGAAAGAGAAGTCCATTGGTGTTTTTGGCAGATAACCAAAATAAGTTTCAAAAGGAGATCTTTTCGTGGAAGAATGAACTGCATGATTGTAAGAATGATGTATATATTGCAACTGCTCATCCTAAAGTTTAGGATGTTTACTGCAATATCCTCTGAGCAGCTGAACCACTGTTCTGTTTACTACCTCTGTTTTCCCATTGGTCTGTGGATGAAAAGTTGTACTTTTCTTAAGTTTGGTATCCATAAGCTCCCATAAAGTTGACCAAAATTCTCCCAAGAACCGGGAATCCCGATCAGATACAATAGACATGGGTAGCCCAAAATGTACCCAAACATTCTGAAAGAATAGATGAGATGTTTGTTCAGTAGTGATCTGTTTGTTACATGGCATTAAGATACACATTTTGCTGAATCTGTCCACAACAACATAGAGGTAATCATGCCCTTTTCTAGACATAGGTAGTCCTCCTACAAAGTCCATAGAAATTCTTTCCCAAGGACGAGAAGAAACTGGAAGAGGTGTGTACAAACCTAATTTCCTATTGCTAGGCTTACTTGTTGCACACATAACACAACCTCGTATATATTTAGCTACAGTTTCTTGCATCTGAGGCCAATAACAATGATTCTGCAATATTGTCAACGTTTTACTTACACCAAAATGTCGTGCAATCAATGAACTATGTGCTTCTCGAATCACATGCACTCTCTCTTTCTTTGGAATACAGAGTTTACCGAGATGATACAAGAGTTGATTCTGCACATAATAGTTCTCTTCCTATTTACCATGTATTAGTGATGCATATACTTTCTTAAAATCTTTATCTTATGCATACTGTTCAATATAAATTTCATGTGTTAATGAACTGTTTTGAAGAATGATTGAAGCATTCGTAGGAGGCCTTGATAACATGTCTGCTACCTTATTATGAATTCCATTTTTGTACTTAATTACGAGATGAAACTGTTGTAAGAATCCCATCCATATTAAATGCCTACTTTTCTGTACTTTAGTTTGAGATTGTAAATATTGAAGTGGCTAATGATCAGTATGTATGACTATTTCTTTGCCCATTATATAATGTTTCCACTTCTTCACGCTCTGTACTAAAGCATACAATTTTTTGTCATAAGTCGGATAGTTACTTACCGTAGTACAGAATGTTTCTGAATGGTAACAGACTGGCTTCCTTCCTTGCATCAAAATGGCTCCCATGGCAAACCTCCTGGCATCAGTTTTGATCTCAAATGGCTGCTACAAATCTGGCAACGTGAGAACTAGGGTTGTGCTAATCCTTTCCTTCAAAGTGTCGAAGGCTCTCTGATGCTTGCCTCCCCACTGTAAAATCTCTTTGACGCTTGTCAACGCATGTAATGGCCCAGCAATGGAGGAGACCCCAGAAATGAATTTCCTCCAATACTGAACTACACCCAGAAAACTTCTGATTTCAGTAACGGTGTTAGGCCGTGGCCAATTTACAATGACATCAACCTTGGCTGGGTCCACTCGCAGGTGGCCTCCACCAATAATATGGCCCAGATATACTAAAGAAGTTTTAGCAAACTCGCATTTAGACATTTTTACAGAAAGCTTCTCCTTCCTCAGTATATCTAAAACTTTCTTCACATGTACGATATGCTCTTCCCAGGTTTTGCTAAACACTAGGATATCATCCAGATATACAATTACAAAATCATCAATGAATGGATGAAAGACATCATTCATGACCCGCATGAGAGTAGCAGGTACATTACAGACTCCGAAGGCATCACAAGGCATTCATACAAATCCTGTTTTGTTTTAAATGCTATTTTCCAGGCATCATTTTCAGCAACCCGGATTTGATGATACCCACTACACAAATCCAATTTTGTAAAATAAGTTCCATGTTTCAACTGATCAAGCAAATCATCAATGTGAGGAAGAGGATACCTATTTCTAATGGTGATTTTGTTAAGGGCCCTATAGTCGATGTACATCCTCCAAGACCCATTCTTCTTTGGAACCAAGACTATAGGAGAGCCACAAGGAGAAGTACTTGGCCAGATGACCCCTTTCTCAATCAGCTCCTGAACCTTCTTCTTGATTTCCTCATTCTGCATTACAGACATCCGGTACATGGCTATGTTCGGGAGTGGCACATCCTGCTACAAATGTATCTCATGCTGAATCTCTCTCTTTGGTGGTAACCCCTTCGGATCTTGAAACAAATCATCATACTCAGAAATGATTTCAATGAGTTCAGGTTTATGTTTAGGATCACATCCCTCAAAATATTTAGAGATCTCATCATTTTTCATCTTAACCATCATTAACACAAAATTCTTACTAGCATTTACCAGCCTCTTCATTTGTCCTACAGAAACTATTTCTAGGTTTGTTCTTATCTTATGTGCTCGTACAATATATTCCACACCATCTTTAAAAAGATGATACTTATTCTACTCTCTATAAAAGACTCATTTCCGGTCATACAAATATGGACTCCCAAGTACTATTCCACAAATGTCAAGTGGTACTACATCTAGTTCTACCTCATCCATAAACTTTTCAGTGATTGCAAATTTCAAAACACATTTCTTTGTAACTTGCAATCGTGTATCATTACTAACCCAACCAAGAGGATAGGGTTTTTCATGAGGCATAGTAACTAAATGCAATTTCTTAACCACTTCTTATGATATCAGATTTACTTGTGAACCACTATCAAACAATGTATCAATCTTTGTGTGATTTGCAATGACACGAACATGAAACAGTGCACTTCTATTTTTATCATTTTGCTTAGAAGTCACATGGAAGATTTGTACTTGCACTAGAACTTGATTTTGCATCAATGGGAAGTGAGATACTTTTATTCTTACCCCATATTTCGACAGTTGTAACCTTTGTTTCATCACCTGAGTCGGATTTCAAGTCTTGAATAACTGCTGCATTAGCTTTTGCTTTGCCTTTATCTTTGTTTCCTCCGTACTTCTTTGGCCTTAACTCCGGATGAAGTTTCCAACACTTAGAGACATCATGTCCCCTCTAACAATGTGAACATGTAGGCTTTTCACCCTCTTTCTTAATAGTAGCCATCTTCTTTTTCCCCTGATCTTTACCTTTCGACTTGCTATCAAATTTAAAGGATTTCTTCACAAAAGTATCATTAGCATGCTTACCCCTAGCTTCTAAATGTGTAGCTTGAACACATACATCATCCAAATTACTGGGGTTAAACATCAATAAAGTATGCTTCAAATAAGAATGCATGCCACCAATGTACTTAAGAAGAGTTTCCTGTGTATCTAATGAAACATTCAATGCAATAGCCCTCTTTCTAAATTCATGAGTATAATCTTGAATGCTTTGTCCTTTAGCTTGTCTAAACATTTGCCAACTCATGGTTAATTGCTGAATATGGCCTAAAGGATAAAATTGCTTTCTTAATACGTCAATTCATTCCAAACTGAAATAATTTTACCATTCTTTTGAAGATCTTGCTGAATCTTGTTCTCCCACCAAGTAAGAGCCATACCATTCATTCTCAAAGTGGCCAATTGAATCCTGGAAGGGTCATCATTAATGCCCTGCACCCTGCAATATACTTCAAGCTGCTTGATCCAATTGTCTAACTTTTCAGCATCTAAATCTCCATTATAAATTGGCAATTCAAATTTAACATCCAATTTGAAATAAGGCATATTAGGACTTGCATTATTCAAATGAGAAGTATGAGAAGAAGAGAAAGTTTGATTAGTTTCAGGAGGATCACCATCACCTCCTACTCCTTTACCCTTTTCTTCCTTCTTCACTTCTGCATCTCTGGATGAAGATCCTTCTTCTTTCTTCTTCCTTTCTGCTCACTCATCGAGTAGAATTTCCATCATGGCTTTCATGCTCATAAAAGTCTCCAAAAACTCAGTTTCTGACATAACAGGTTTTTCCCGTTCTGTATGTCCTTCTTCTTCCCCTCGTTGAGAAGACATGGTTCTTGAGAATGTTCTCCTCGAGCCAATCTCATGATCTCCTTCGATTAATTCTCGTTCACCAAGCTTTAACCTAGAACTGGTAAGCATTCACAAACTTGCACAAGCAGTTAACCTGCTCTGATACCATAATATGATCTGTCGGACCTCAACTTGAGTGCATTAAAAGTTTATATAAAGAATGCATTTTCCAGTTTGCCTAATTCATAAACGAGGATTAACAAAAATTAAATGCTTAAAACAGAAATGAAAAGCAAAACTGATAAACAGATGTGGGAAAAACAAACATAGAATCAGAGAGCCACAAAACAAAAGTTGATAATGGAGTTCACCCCCTCCACTGGGCTACGTCTCTGGGTCCCTCTCCAATGGGTACCGATCCAATTAATCTCTTTAAAATGGTACAAAAATGGTTCTAGAATCAACTTCAGCAACTATAAACAGAATGCTGTACAAAGTTTTTAAGACCTCTCTTATGGAAATTACAATTAGCAAAGAAAGCTAAAATATAACAGAGAATGTCGACTTCAAAAGCAATAGCATCTGTGCCTTCACAGTAACTCCCCAAGCTTCTCATAGCAGAAAAGCGAAGCTCTCTGTGTTCTAAAAACACTTTGAGTTTTTTTTGTTTTTTTTGAAATGTGGCCAGCGTCCTCTATTTAAGCGTTTAGTGAGAGGATGAGTAACAGACCATAGCTGTTATCTTCTTTATTATTGTTACAACCATATGCTAACTGAACCATGCAATCCCGCCAAGTCACGGCCCAAGCGTTATGTTACCATGACGTTTCAGATCCCCGAAACGTTGCAACCAACTCCACGCTCATACGCTAGCTTACAACACGTTGCAATGACCGCCACTGGGCTATGCCACATGTAACGTAACCGTTTGATGTCACCATCAACTTCGCAGCATAAAAAAGTCACGGCATATAAGGACTTCGCCATATACCCGATCCGCTAGCGCAGCATACAAATGTCGCGGCATATGCCTAACCTCCATGAACCATTCGATGGTCACTTGACGGTGCACAACTGCGCGGCCCCTACATAGCTGCGTGGTATGCGATAAGCTGCACGGCATGCGATAATCTACGCGGCCCCTACATAACTGCGTGGCATGCGATAATCTGCACGGCCCCTACATAACTGCGTGGCATGCGATAAGCTGCACGGCATGTGCATATAATGGCTAGCATATGAGTTAAAACCATAGATTAACTACTATTGTACCATATTGAATCAATGTAACTTGAAGATGAATAATCCTCCGGATCAATATATGTAACAATTTCCAAATTAAAGTTTACTTATCTTTAACACATATTATCTGTTATTTTTTCTATCATCATTTTTTCTTTTAGCTAAAACCATATGAGCTTTTATTTTCCTGGGTTAATCCAATTAACCCAATTGTTGAAGCCATTGCCTCTTTTGTTACATTAGATACGCAAACAAAATCGCCATTCTCTACCATTATCTTCTGGTAAACTAATTCGTGACACTGCTTCTACTTCAACTATTAACAATAACTCTATCGGTGTTGCACAAACATTCCCATTACACAAACATGTTCATGCTTCCTTTAGATGCAAGGTTAGTTACCATTGTTCTTTTACATACAAGGTTAGTTACCATTGTTCTTTTACATATTTCCTTTCCTCTTGTATTAAGTGGTCTTAGCCTAGACCGTTAAAGTCTATACCATGGGAACTATGCTCTTGTCTATCTTACTTAAAGAGGATTTTTTGGTATGTAAAATACAATAATAAACAAAATACAGGCTTTTCCCTTGACTTATCCCCTTAAAATTATCCTCAAAACAAGGAATGCCAATAAACAAATGTCTCAGTGTCTTATTAATCTGTGCCAATGTCTTCTTAATTTGGGCCTGATAGTACAACACATTAGTTAATTATTTGGATCTCATAGTACAGCACATTAGTTTATTTGAGAAAAATGGTTTAAGAACCGCAACTAAATTTCTTTAAAATTAAAAAAAAAACATTTCAATTATTAAGAATAAACTTATGATTGCAATTTTTATTTATGTTTCAAATTGCAAAATATTACACTTATTAAACATAGACCTACTATACTTTCCTTGTCGTTATAGTTTGAATGGAGTGCGTGACCATATGATCGTCGTCTAGCTACAGTGGAAAACTAATCATGATAGCTCTATAACTCTCAGCTATACAGAAAATCTCAAAGAATGTGTCATAAAAAAATGCAAAAGCGAGGATTTGACACTTGGCTATCGAGAAAATCTTAATGAATGTGTCATACAAAAATGTAAAAGCGAGGATTTTGCCTCTGGCCGTACGTTCTCGTCTCGTGTTTCTACTTTCATGATTTCTCTGGTATTGACATGTTTCTTTGCTGTACATTAGGGTAACTGTTTAAATCTCTTTTGTTAGGGTCATACATATGTTATTTGTGGTAGTCAAGGAAATCAAATCCACTATGAAAGCAAGCTAGGAAACAATCTAGTATTTTTTTATATATCCTAACCACTATAAATATGTTTCCACTTTCCACTTTAAATATTTCTTGGTCCTTTGAATACAATTTCAAAAACCATTATTGGTCCTTTGAATACAATTTCAAAAACTATTTGATTGAAATTAGGATTATTTTTATTCTGTGGCAGAGTGTTTATACAGAATAACAAGCATACTATGTTTATTATTTTATAATTGCTATATAAAATCGATAGCAGACTGTATTTCATATGTATATGGAATATATTTCTTTTCAAAAAAAAAATGAGAGTAATCATAATTGTTCAAACTTTTGTTAATGCTGGAATAATTATCAATGATAGAAATTGAATGGCTTATCAAAATTTTGGACTAAATGATAGGATTTAGAATATACCAATTTTATTTACAAATGTATTTAAAAAAATGCTTTTTTGATAATGATCAATAATATATTTTCTATATGTTTGCAACATCAAAAATAAAATGATATGCTTTTCACATAATATCATTTGCATTATTTCAATATTGTAGTTTTCCCAACATGTTTGTTTGTTCAGTCAATATTGTATTTGCATGTTCATTTAAAGTACTTTACATTGCATTGTTTTTAACCATACTTTTTCCACGGTTATTTTTTACAAGTTCTTTACTTCAAATTGCAATTGTGTGCATGTTTTGTGCACTTGTCATTGTTTCCAAATTCTCTTATGCAATAGTGAAATGGCATTATCACTATGTGACTTTTGTTATTTAAAAAAAATCACTTGAAAATTGAAACATTTTGTTGACTGTTAAATCCTCAAATGGCTTTCTATCATCATCATATTTATGAACTGAATTTATGATAAATATGTATATAGCTTTTAAGTGTTATATTTAAAATGGTATAATCATAAATTTAATTTGATTTTAAATCTTACATTTATAATTAAATTATTATAAAATTTGAAAAAATATAGCATTGAAATGATACAAGTGTGACTGAAAGTACGATGATTATGATGATGATAATAATAATGTTTTAAGGTCATAACCTAGTTGTATACTAAATTGGTGTATGAGACTCCCTTATTTGTTTGTGGGACAAATGATCTGAAAAAATAGAATTTAAATCTATAATTTCATATGAGAAAACACATTTTGATTTTTAAAATACATATTTACTATATATTTTTTAATATTAATAAAACAATATCAATTTATTTTCCAGTTATTTATTTTAAATTATTTATATTTTAAAATTTATTGAAATAAAAATTTATTTAAACTAAAAATTACTGAAAGAGGAATGCCAAAAAAAACAGTTTTATGATTTTAATTGTAACCTGATTCAAATAAGAATATAGAAAATGGATACATTCTTACTTTATTTATTTGTGTAAATTATGAGAATATTTAAATTTTCAATTTTTATTATTAGTTGTGATTTTTTTTTTTGTATTTACTGTTTTTCTTTGAGTATGCTAATTTCTGATATTTTAGAGAAGTATGACTAGAAATACACTATTTCAAACATTATATAGTCATGTTAATTTCTGATATTTTAGAAAATCAAAATATGACTGGAAATACACTATTTCAAACATTATGTAGTCAAAATCAATTCTCCAAACACAGTGTTATAAAACAAAATTTAAACTGGTAAAAATTTTATTAGTACTTTAAATTAATATAATTTTTATTTATTTAAAATATTTTAAATTTAATATTAATTGATTTAAAATATGATATATTTAACATTGATTTAAGATATTTAGTTATTTTGGATTGCTGTATAATATTATATAAATAAAATTGTTATTTTGTACCAAAATTCATTTATGTAATGTACTCACTCATTCCCTTTAACCCAACCAGAAACTCATTTATGTAATTTACTCACTCATTCTCTCTAACCCAACCAGAAACTCATTTATGTAATTTACTCACTCATTCTCTCTAACCCAACTAGAGAATATCAACTTATTCAATAAAAAATTTGATTATAAATTAATCAATTTTATAAATTAAAATATATTTCTCAAAATATATATATATATATATATATACACATATATTCATGGATGAAGAGGATATGTAACAATGAAAGTGAAAGGTACATTTATGAAAATCATTCCATAACAATTTCTTATATTCATATTTAATGACATCCTTATAATACTATAAAACAAAGTATATATAAAATTCATTAGAATAAAAAAAATAAAAAATTAAATTGTATATAAATGTAAAACAATGTATAAGATAATTATAATTGAAAACATTAATCCTTGATTAAGAATGGGTGGTCGAGATAAAATTATTTGAGATCCAGAGGGGCGCTGGGAATCAATGAACGGGGATGAAAGGTCGACCAGTTGAATTTCAATGGTTTCCTATACATCCATCTCCCAAAAGCTACAGGTCTACAACAGCTCCAGGCTCGGGCTTGTTTCTCTGCAGGGTAATGGCCAATTTTAGCAGTTAACTTACTAAACGTTTGTTACTATTAGATTTACTACCTTTTATGTATGTTAGATGCAGAGCGGTGTTATAGCATTGATCAGCTTGGAAGCCATTTTAGTACTCATATTATTAATAATTATTATTACATTATTAGGATAATATAATAATATATTTATTGAGTTTTTCATATGCATATGTGTTAGTTATTTTTAACAAACTGTTTAAAAAATTAAAAAACTACATACATGATTATAATATACTTAATTTAATTTATTGTTTTTATGATTCAACAAATATTTTCATTATATAAGGTTTCAAGAATCTTAATAACTATCTCATATAATTATAAGAATGAAATTCCCTCGTAACATTTGTATACAACATAATTTTGATATTTCTCTGAATTACTATTATCACTAAAATTTATAATCACTACAACTTAGATATTTCTTTTTATTATAATTATTACTAGCTTATACTTTGTAAAAAAATATCTTCGGAGAAATTTCACTAGACTAATTGTGTGGCTCACAAGCAATCAATAAACAACATAAACATAACTGTGAAAGGATTTCTTTTTTGCTTAACCCTTTATACTGAAGCACAAACATTGATTTCTTTATCGAAGCAAATCAATTTGATATTATGTACTAGTAACAAAACTCCCATTCTCTTTACTAACTCATACAACCATCCAATCTCTAAATCAATGAAGTTATAGATAATTGCAGGCTTAATGTTAAATACCATATAAATATTTAGCATCAGAATTCATTCTAAAATAAAGATCACAAGGCTTAATATTAAACACTTAGCATAAGAGTTCATTCTAAAATAAGGATCATATCAATACATAGCATAATAATTCATTCTAAAATAGATCATAGTGAACTAGTATGAATACATAACATGAAAATTCATTCTAAAATAAAGATCATAGTGAATTAATACCATATAATGAATAAAAAGGAAGAAATTCATAATGGAATAAGGATTATAAAGGATTAGTGCAACATGAATTGAATGAAACAATGTAACACATTGCAATTAATAGTATTACCTATTACATATTACACACTCTTTTAAGTAACATAAACTTTCTTTCAAAAGCTTCAGGTGACATAAACTTTATTTCTCAAGCCTTTTTAGTGTAGTCATACTAAACTGTTAATTTTTATTTTTTTAAACTAAAATGAGTAATTTTTCATAAGTTATTGTAATTTGACTTTTAACTTTTTCAAATCATATTTATTTATAACAAATAATAAAAAAATTCTTAAATTACCTTTTAATTACACCTCATAACTTTATTAAATAATCTAATTATATATTTAATTATTTTCTAATTAAAATAATTTACTTACTTAAATTCATATTTATCAATAAATACTTTACAATCCAGTTTCCACTAGAAGGTACAATATGGACTGCAAAAATTATATAAGTCTCATTGAAAGATCTAAACTAAATCAATCCCATATGATGAGGTTCTTGTACCGTTCCTCCCAGCTGCTTAATGAAACCATTTTGTTTTATTAAGTTGGTGATGAGGTTATTCTACCGTTCCTCCAAGCTTCTAAATGAAACCTTTTTGTCTTATGAAGTTGGTAGTAGATCAAGGATGAGTAGGGTTTTAAGAATGGTAAAGGTTAAAATGTTTAATGAAACCGTTTTGTTTTATGAAGTTGGTAGATCAAAGATGAGTAGGGTTTTAAAAATAAAAGAGGTTAAACTATTGAAATTACAGGTTGAAATATATTGATGAGTACGGTTTTAAGAATGGGGGAGGTTAAAATATTGTAAGTTGAAATATATATTGTTGGAATTGCAAAATCAATATCAAGGTGTTTAAATATTTTTGAATTTTTACCAAATCCATTTTTACAAACTAAACAGTAATTTGAATAATGCAAAATTAGGATTTCAACAAATTAAGAACACAGATTAACTGCCAAATTCAAACAAGCCAGTAGAATTTACTTCTAAATTCACACCTTAACGGTTAATACTGTGGATTTCGCAGTTCAGAAATGTAATTGGAATCTTAAACACGTAGACTGTTCTATTAAATTTACACAGTTGCGCTATTTGTAGCACACATTTAATACCCTCTTTAACTCATCATACGGAGCTAGTAAAAACTGCAATGCGTAATGCCTTCATGAAATCCTTATTCAGGTATATATCCAGGCCCCATTTAAAACGGTGTTAACAATTTTAATTAATGTATGATTAATCAGCGGACCCATTTGCAGAAGAAATGCACATGATTCACTGCAAACCACTCCTAATACGTTTAAATTACCATCTCGTAATCTCAGAAATGGATTAATTGAGTTCGTAAATCTGCATAACAAGAAAAACTTCAAAGCAATCTCGTGATGATATCCAAATAAAGAGCAAACTAAAGCAGAGAACCAGAAGGCTAGAAACGCCATTACTAGAAGCTGCCCTTGTCTTTATCGTTCTGTCTGTACACATGTTTCATTTAATGTTTGATTTGCTTATTAGCTGTACTTGGCGAAGTGGGCAGGAATCGTTTCCAAGTGAGTAAGACTTATTTAGGGAAACCTGGGTTTTGATCCAATTTGTCCGAAGGATCCTTGTATATCGCAGGCCAAACAGCTGCGGTTTAGCCAGAGAAAAGTGCTGCAGTACATGACAAAGCTGCAAGAATGACAGGCATACAGATTGTCATTCTGAATTTCAACCAGTTTGATAGTGAATTGCAAGTTGCAAAAGTAATTTCAGCAGATAAGTTTAGGTCGCCAAATTCTGATGACAACAAATCGAAAAAGGGCAACCTTTCCAATCGACTTTTAACGTATACTACCGTTGTTTATCATTAGATCTCGGTCTACACAATAAGATAGGAATAAGTATGAATGATATATATACACAATAAGAGAGGAATAACTATGAATGATATATACCTATCGCAGTTTTTGTTTTAAGGATCCATATTTATGACTTATATATATGCGCTCATCCTCTTCTGTTCTTACTTCATTTTTTAATGAACATACCCAGCATGGCCCATTATTTACTCTCGTAGATCTTACTCGTTATAGTGCTACCAGATCGCTATTTACATAGCAGAATTGGGAGTTTCTATGGTGTTTAGGGCTGGTGCAAAAAGTGTGTCTCTGTAAGCTTACAAGATATAAGTGTGGAAAGTTTGGATTCCAGATCAGAAGAAGATCGTTCACCTACAATATCATGTCAAAACCGCAGAGGTATAGAGGCGTGAGGCAACGTCATTGGGGATCTTGGGTATCTGAAATTCGCCATCCTATCTTGTAAGCCACTCATTCTCTTTAATTACATTCACTGTATATTGCATTACATTCACTCTATATTGCAGACAATCTTACAGTCTTGACTTTGACATGAAATTTTTGTTTTTAAATGTTTTTTTGTTTATCTGAGTCTGCCCCTTTATTTTGATGAATTATATGCCTATGGATTGTACACTCAGAGTGAAATGAAAAGTGAATTGAATCTGCCAGTCTTTATTTTGCGTGTACAATTCACTTGTGAGTGTACAATTCATACGCATCTAATTCATCAAAATCATGATCAAAATTTCAAATCCAAACCTTAAGAAAAGACAACTAATTCATCAAAATTAGCCTCAAAATTTCAAATAAAAAACCCTTCAAATACCAACCATACTAGTAAAACTAGACCTCTATTTCAACATAGTTCAATATTTCACTTACCATGTTGAAAAATGATTGATATGCAGGAAAACCAGAGTGTGGCTGGGGACATTCGAGACAGCAGAAGATGCAGCCCGTGCCTACGATGAAGCTGCAATAATAATGTGCGGCCCTCATAATGCAAAGACCAATTTCACATACGATCCCAATGCACCACCATCTAGCAAGCCTTCTTTTCTTTCTACTGCACTCACTGCCAAACTCCGTCAATGCTATTTGGCTTCTCTTGATATGGAAATCCAGCCGCAGGGCACTGCTAGAAAAGATCACTTGCAGTCACCAGTTTTGACACCCTCAAATACTTCTCTTACTTGTCTGAAATTGGACACAGAGAAGTCCAATCTGGGAATCTGGCAGAGGAGAGCAGGGAAACAATCGGAATCTAACTGGGTTATGACTGTCGAATTTGGCAGTTGTAGTGATCGTAATCAGCAACTATGCCTGGTAAAGCAGGAAACCGAGGACGACATTGCCTCGGAGATGATAGAGGAGTTGTTTCATCCAACTTCTATTGAATTTTCTTCCAAATCAGACACTTAGGATATATGTAATGGCGAAAACGTAACAGAGATTGCAGTAGTGAGAAGCCAATATTTTCCAGATTAATAGGTATGTTCTTAGTATGGTAGCCAAATAAGCTTTTGACATGTTAGCATGGCTTCCCAGGGGCCTTCACAATATTTTTCAGTAGCCTTCCATGGTGTAACCATTCAGGTTTCTGACGACAACTTCTTTAACGTAGTATGATCCGCATATATATGTTTTTTATAATAATATTGTTAATGAGCCGTTACATTGCTTTCTGTTAACTGATTCGCAGTTTGAAAACGATGCGTTATCAAAGTTTGTTTTCGGTTGTGGTGGTCATGTATAAACCATGGAATTGTTTTGCTTATAAATTTTTATCGTTGTAACTAATTAGCATGCCCAGTACACACTACCAATCTCAAATAATCTCACACAACTGAGTTAGATTCACAGATAGTTAAGATTGATTATGTACTCCACGCTGATCGTTAGACTCTACTTTGTTGTAAGGCTTACAACACACTTCTAGCAACTCTGTTAATCACAGCTGATTAACTATGGAGCAGATTGATAATCTGAACGATGACAAACATCCCATTTATTATTGTTTGTTTCTTGATTTTCCAACATACTTGTTTTGCATATTACACCTATTTTGTGTTGTGAGGTTTGACCGTATAATTTCTGTACGTTGAAGTGAAATTAACAAACAATTATATATATATATAAATAAAATATTTTAATATTTTTATTAAATAAGATATATATGTTAATGATGATTAACTTTTTGTAAGATTTAGTGTATTAGACTTTATGCTTAAAAAAATTTAAAAATAAATGTTTTTAAATAATCATAGTTTTGACAAGTAAAAAAGTTAGAAAGGTTTGCATTTTTCTTTTCCTGGATTCTTACATTGATTTGTATCAGATGTGATTTTAGGACTTCATTTCGAACCCAATAAGAGGCTCATTTTTGTATTGTTAAAAAGATCATAAAATTGCAAACAATTCTGCTTTTATTTGGCCTATCTTTATTGCCATTCCTAATAAAGAATATTTTGTGATTCTATTCCACTAAGTATATGTTTGTGAATACCTTTGCATCCTATCGTGTCGTTGAGAAATATTTCACAAATATAAATATTGACTATTTTTGGTATTTTGTTTCACAAACCCACTTACCCAAGTATGTAGTTATTTGGCATGTTTCTTAAAGTAACGTTTTCCTAAATGTTCTATGCATTGGGTACTTTTCATCCGTGACTGCTTCAATCTCACTTGGGTTCTTTCTTTAATACTCACTTCATCCAAATTTCCTTTTCTTTCTTTTTTTTATAAGGTCTATGGGCTTCAAAAACATGTGAAAGTTTTGATAACAAATCTAAATATTAATATTAATGTGACCATAGAAGTCAGTTAGCTTTCAAATATGTGATTGTAATACTAAGAGAATTTGCATTAGTTTTGGTATCCATCTAACTTATTCTAACACAACTATATAATTAAAGCACAATCATAGAATTAAAGGTAATTGATATGTGTTGGTAGGCACCATTTTTCACATTTTCTTAACTAAGAGATTTATATATCGACATCTTTTAAGTATGTGGTGTATGATATTTCACAATGTTTAATTATGATTTACAATATTGCACTAAGATTATTATGGTTGATCATATTTCATTATAGTTGGTAATGGTTGATTATGTTTGACTATGCTTGATTATGTTTGATTCTAGATATCTTTTGTTGATCCATTGATCTTAACTTGATAACTATCATGCATTGAGAGATATCAAATCCATTGTGATGAAAACCATTTTTAGAATGCAAAATCTTGGAGAAAGAGTCTTACTTCAATGGATTTGATCCCTCTTAAGTATATTTGGAGTCAAGATTGATATACGTTGGTTGTAGTTGTTGCTTATAAAAGTACATCTAAGTTTGATTGTAATACCCCCATTTTGGCTGCTAGAATGTATTGGCTTCATATGTAAATATTATGTATATGCGATGTATGAATTCCTAGCATGGATCTCAAGGCCAAGACCCTACTAGTGAATGCTCATTTTTAAAAGGAAAGTATTTAAATTTTATGAGCCATGTACTAGTAAGCCATGGGAAATTGCAATAACATGCAAATATTTATAATGCAAATAAAATTCCAAGAGATGGCTATGGAAGAAACTAAAATGAGGGGGTTGTATGTATCCACGAGGGAGAAGTGAGGGGTTGTGGTATTGAATCTTTTGTTGCCAAGTGTCATCTTGAGAACCCATCTTGATTTCCCTTGCTGATATTTATTTATGTTGTAAGGAGGTAACTAAAAATTTAGCTCATGAATTTAATGGAGAATGAGAAAAACTCCAAAATTTGTATGTCTAGGCTTAAGTTCCCCGATCTAGAAGTCAATTTCCTCATGAAAAAATATTTTTCATAATTCCCATTTCATTATGGGACAACCAAATTTCTATTAGTAGGATGTTATGGATGACCAATAGTGAAATTCACATAAATCACAACTAGGAAAGAATTCATGTTTTAGAGTGTTAAAAATGTCAAGAAATTTGTGTGGGAAGTGAAGTCAAGTGGGGAATCCATAGACATAAACCATGGGGTGAATTTGATAGTGTCAAATGCCCAAAAATACATAGGAATACCGATATTCGGAATCCCAAAAGATGAAATTTGTGGCTGAGAGTTACATGGAATAAAATCAAGAAATCCATGAACTAATTGAAGTCAGAAAGAGATCAGAGGACAAAATTACTTGATAAACCCAGTGAAGGAAAGAATTTGTGTAGGTTTAGTAGCTTGGACCTTTCTATTCCCATCGTGAAGAGCACTAGAGGGTTGGGCATATGTCGAACTATGTAGCAAAGAAGGAGGTTTTCCTTGTGTTGGTTTTCGTAGGTATTGTAGGTGCCAAGGCCAGTTGAGACCAATTGAGATTCCTATAGCTTCGTGGTTGAGCTAACTGGCTTCACTTTCTCCTTTTATATCTCCCTTCCTACTTGATAAACCCATATGTATGCTTACTTAGCTTGAGTATTTGTCCCTATGGTTGTGAGTGAGTCTGTGAAGTTCCTCTTTAGTGAATACATTTCCCAACTCGGGGTGGCCTCTTGGATAAAATTATATATGCTGGATAGAGACCTATGATTGGGTGGAACATTTCTCCTCTGTAGCCATTTTCTTGGACAATTTCGATTAAAGATATCTGTTTACTGTTGTTTATGCTTATTTAGAATTTCCATGTTATAAGCGATTATATATTTATGTTGAATTGAATAAAATGGTCGAGTTTAAACTATTAAATTGGATGCATGTGTATAGCATGATATTGAGCTTATTTATGTGTATGAGTGTTTTATTAATATGTGCATGTGATAAAAGTGTTGGATACACAAGTCATATGTGTGTGTGGAAAAAGTTTACTTCCACCAATGTGTATTTTATTTATGCATCTGGACACTCATTTTGATTTTATGAATTTTATAATATGACCATGGAGAAGAAATTTGGCACCCCATGTATCATTCATGTTCCCTTGATTGGTATGATTGACGGGAAGAGATGTGACATAATGGTATCAAGGATAATGGTTACAACCCTAGGGTTGTTTGGGCTAGAATCCACACTTACACGCACAAGAGCAGAAATGCATAGGAAGTGTTGGTGAATGTTTGGTAAAATATTCGATTCTTGCACAACAAGAGACTATTCTGTGGAGCTCTCTGATAGTTTTTCATTGATTCTTGTTTTATCAAAAACAAACTCTGGATGTGAAAAATATCAATAGGATAAGTTGGAAATTACATGGGCATATTGCGTACTTTCAACTTTTGATATCGTGATCAAAAAGTCAGAAGATTCATTGTTATTACTATTTGGATAGTGTCGAGATGTAGATGCCGAAATCCCAACACCGTGGTAGCAACGATAGAAGTTCGGGATCGATACTACGTAGTAGCACAGTGGTGATGTTCCAACACTCGACCTCTGATTTGGTGAGTAATAGTGATAAGAGTACATAATTTTCCAAAGTTCCAATGTCAATATTGACATCAAGGAAGTTGTGGAAGGTTGATGTTTAGAGGTGTCAAATTCTTTAGCCTGGTGTGCAGACATCAGGGTGGTCTTGATTGAGGTGTTTTGCAAAGGATAAGTGTGTGATCCCAATTTTTGACTATCGATGTCACAAACATCGAATTCGATAATTCAGGGTTGTTTTGTTAAAATCCATTAGGTAGAGCCGACTTTCGACTCCCAATGTACGAAAGATAACAGTCAGAGTTGGGAATTTGGGGGTTGTTTGTTGGAATTTTCTTGTGGTTTCGAATTTTGACTACCTATGTACAGAAGATAATAGTCAAAGTTGGGAAGTCAGGAATTGATCATTGTATATCAAATGTGCATTCCATTTTCTATTTTTTGATTGGAAATTTCAGAAATGCTTGGAAAAGTTGATATCGACAGAGTTAGGGTGAGCACAATGGGATAAAAAAGGTCGAAAAATTTGTTTCGGCCATATAATGATAAGTTTGGATCGGAATTGGATGAGACCTACTTCATTCCTGCACCATTAATGAGGGTCATATAAGTTACAATGGGAGTCTCAAACCCATTTTGCACTCATTTGGTTAAAATTTTGAATTAGTGACTTTCAAGGGTCAATGTCTCGAGATCAAATGGGAGCTTGATTTGGAATCAAATTCATATGGTGCTCTCATGGACTAGGAATGTAGATAAATTTTTAAGCTTAGTGCCAAATTCCAAAAGTTTTGAATTTGGGGTGAAAAAGAAGGCTAAAATGCACTATATTGCAACACTTTGGGGGAATTTTGAAAAGCTTATAAAAGGTAGAAGTGACCTCATATGTCATAATCAGAAAAAAAAATTTGACCTCAACATTTGACCTACTCATTAAAACAAACAATTTCCATTAGACGAAGTTTTTCGAGAAACAATTCGTTTAGAAGATAGCGAATTTTAGTCACAAATTCGAAATCTAAGAAAAAGTGTAAAAGTCAAAAGTAGTCAAACTGAGGATTTTATAGAGGTTGAATGATGCATCTTATCATATGTATGCAATTGTTTTATTTATCATTTTTATATGTACTAGTAACTTCATTGGATAGAAAAATATTTCTATCTATTTCTAGAAGTATAAAAATTTTCTAGTTCTTTCTAGATTTACTTCTACAAGTGGTCGAAGTTGGCCTCCAAAGCTAATTACACTCGTGGAAAAAGTGCAACATTTGGGAAAAACCAACATGTTTGGATGAATTTAAATTCCATATCCAAGATCAAAATGGAACATGAAGATAAGCATTGGAAATATTATCCAATGTGTAGTAGTATGGGGCAGCCGGAATCTGAATGTGGAATTTTGATTCCTCAAAGATCATAATAGAAAAGTTCCTATGACCTTGCTTCGACCAAAAAAATCAAGGGAAGTTTCAAGAAATGCATAAATGAAACAAAAGAAAGGAAGGAATAAGAACCCTATGAATTATTCAATGAGAATAACTCTATTAAAATAACATTTTATGTTCCATTGCATATATTACTAAAATGCCTATTAAATATCTATATGATGCATAGTGTTTGTAGTTGATAAGCTTTGAATAGTTGTAGCAGAGGGAGGTAGGGAGAGGTAAAAAGTCTCCCAAAGTAAATGGTAACCATGAATGATGCCTAGGATACCTATGAACATTATGAGGATGTCTTAGGAGAAAATATGAAAGAGAAAAATGTTGAGACATAATCCAATGGGAGGAGAGAGAAAATCAATCCCCAAAATTTGGTTGAAACAATGAGAATCATTAATGAAATGATGATCAAGGCTCAACTAGATTAATGGAGCCAATCTAATTCAAAGGTTAACAAGTATTCAACAAAAATCTCATATTGGATCTAATCCAAGCCATGTTGGTCAAGAAAGAAGAAGTGCATAGAGTTATTTTAGAAGTCAGACAAGAAAGTGGACTCAAAGTCCAAGAAATGGTTCCTTGAGTAGGGCATGTAAGCTATACATGTCAATATCTTCCTCTAGTAGGTCATGCATTTCTTAAGGTTCTCAAAACTTCCCAAAGTGTGCTTCTGGCATATTTTAAAGAAGAACGAAATTTAAAATGGTTCCATAAGGAGAATATATAAAGGGAATGTTTCCCACATTTGATGGAGAAAATAAGACAAGTCCGAAGAGCCAAAAAAATGGCTTCTTGGAATGAAGAATTTTTTTAGGATTCATGATTACTCAAGAAATAAAAAGGCCAAAATTTATATTTACAATATCAATGTATGATCTTCAATTTGGCGGGAGCACCTCATGCATGTAAAATAAATCAAGGAAAGAAGGATTAGCTAGAAGCGATTTAAGAGCTATTTCAAGGAAAAATACCTATATGCTAGGCATTATGATCATAAGAGGAAGGATTTCAATGAACTAAAATTGGGACATAAGTCTATGGAAGAACATTTCCATAATTTTATGGAATTTTTGAGGTATGTAGATTACATCAAATATGAAAGGATGAAAATTCAAATATTCCTTGGAAGTCTGCCCTAAAATCTCAGAGCTAAGAGTGAGTTCACTAATCCACTAACTCTTGATGAATCCATTAGAATGTAAATGCATTTCTATGAGTAGAAAAAAGGAAAATTAGAATATCATCCAACATGGAAAGGAAATACAAAAGGAATATTCAACTAAAGGAGAAGTGGATTCAAGCCTCCATTTAAAAACTAGCCAATAAATTTCCAACAAGGTCAGCAATAACAAAGTTGAATTAAGCCAACAATAGTAGAAGATAAAGGACCAAAATGACCACTTCAGTGTTATGGGTGTGGAGAGAACCACATGTTACAGAATGTCCATATCCACTAGTACAAAATGGGTGATAAATGACTAAATTTGGTCACATGACTACTGGTCATAAATTATGTTAGACACAATGGCTCACCGAGAAGGGGGGGTGAATCGGTGAGCTTGAACTCACTTGAATTTTAACTTCTCCAAACTCTAAAATCTTGAGTCATCATTCCACATTCAATTAAATATCATATTTAGCAATACACTATGCTTCAATAATCAATTTATCCAATTAAACACATAATCATCAACACATTGCATAAGAGACACAAGATATAATATTAGTAATTTTTTTGTATTTCAAACAGCTACGACCAGGAGGAAATTCAACACCTACTGAAACAAAGATCACCAACTCCTTATCTAGGACCCTGCCTAGTCTTTTCTTAGATCCTTCTAAGAAAACATGTACAAGACCCTGCTTGTATTACAAGTACATATTTGTCACATTACATCATCAAAATCATCACAATCACATCATCCATCAACATACTGTCCTTTGTCCTATCATTAGTTGCTCATCATCATTCTTTCCATGTCTACAGGCACATCATTATTCAGCATATGCTCATTCTGTCATGCAACTTGGCTATCACCATCAAGTACAAGATCATCTCTGCCAATTCACCTTCTGCACATTAGTCTGTCCATAGTCATGTCATTTGTCAAATAGTTCTTCCACATCAATAAGGTATGCTCATCATCATTTTCTTCTGTTACTCAAGAATCATCCTTGAGTTAACTGCAACAATATCTCCACAAGTTCATCTCTACTTTGTCAACTCTGTCCACTGAATTTTCAACCCACAATATCAGTCATCACAATGGTTATCATCATCACCAACATTATATCATGTCATTGTCAATCTTGTTATCAAGCTGCTTATGCCAACTCATCAGAGATTTGCTCAAGTCAACTTCAAAGTTTTCTCCAAGTCTTAAACACTTTTCAAACTTTCACCGAAATGCACTAACACTTCCAAAACTCATCTCTGTCACATACGGCTATTCTCTGTCTTAGTTGAATTGTCACTTAATTCAAATGGAGGCTAATTCACCACTCTATTTATTTTTTAACCCCAAAAGATACCAGAACTTGCTAAGAAGGAACTCAAACCAAGGTCACCAACTTAGACTGTTTGAGAATCTTTAAGTCTATGAAAACATGGACTGTCATATAGTAGCAAGAAAAGAAAATAATCCTCCTTGAAAAAATTTGAAACTGAGGTTATGGAAGAACCCATAAATACTGTCAAAGAGCAGTAAAAAGGATTATAAAACTCAACCCATGACTTTCACCTTAGTCCACCATGCACAAGCTTCCTTCACCATAAAAAATTCAACCACAGTGATTTTCTGCATTTTTTCCACAGTCCAAATTTCCTTAGAGCTGTCCCTCTAAAATTACAGGGCTATAAACTCTCCACGCTTCACAAATTTTGAATGGATTTTGGTTTATATTTATACTCGTTCAACATGCAAAATTAAATCTCGGCCGACCTTAGACTGAGCTGAATTGTCTCTATTAATTTTTTAATTATAAAAATATTTTTGGAGAATGTTAAGGAGTCGACCTGTCAAAAACTAAATTAATTTATTTGGTGGGGCTTTCAATAACCAATGTTTCTAGGTTGAAAGGCCATTAAAATACTTTTCAAAATTATTTCTTTGGTCATTCTTTAGACTATTGACGGAGACGACTCATATATGTATTTGTGCTTGGATGTTACGGTTTTGACAAGAACGTTAAGATGTCTTTTCAAGTCATCTTCAAATGACCATAGTATGGGTCATTTGAATGTTTAGATATCCTAAAGACCACATCCAAAGTCCTTCTACTTTGTCATCTTTTATCATCAATCATTGCTTGCTCGTCCATATTTGTCTATGTCATCAAGCTTTCCAAGTCCTCACGCCATGCCCTGTGGTCTCCAAGTCATCATTCTTAATATTTGTCATTAATGTTGTCATTAATGACAATCATAAACAACTGTATTAATCATCTCCCCCTTTGTCATTGATGGCAACTTCAATTTCTCTCCCCCTTTGATATTAATGACAAAGGAACAAAACATCAAAAATGTATTTTTGAATACTTATTGAGATCATGGTGAAATGTATGCTCCCCCTTTCATATATGCTACTAAATTTGTTTAATGTTTAAACATTACATGCTCCCCCTAAGATATTGCTCATTGTTATGGCTGTTAAGTTAGTTCAGCTGTCTCTGTCAAGTTCACCTGTATTGCCTTTAGATGTCTTAGGAATAATTAAAATTTATATTTTATGTTGTATATTCTTCAAATTCCTTTACATATATGTCTGAAAAAATTTCTGTAAGTGACCATGAGCTTGAGAAAAATATGGCAGCCAAGAATAAGTTAGTAGATCCTTCAATATTCAAATTTAGCTGTGTATACTTGCCTGCTCCCCCAAACAAATTGTGTACATGATGCCTGTAATGTTTTGAATTTTAGACCTATTATTTATAGGCATGAGCCTATTGATCAAGATGATTATATTGATGTTTTATTTTTGGGTAGAAGACCCCACGGCATAAGAACATGATGATTTGTTTTGTATATTGGGCGTAAGCCAATTGTTGATGATATATATGTATATACATGTTTTGTGTTGGGTGTGGACCCTGAAGCACATCATTAATGAAATGTTTGTGTTGGGCGTGGACCCTAAAGCACATGGTCGATGAGATGTTTTGTGTTGAGTAAGAGGCTCTCGAGCACATGAGTACTTACATTTGTGTTGAGCATAAAGCTTTGGAACACAAGAAAATATAATTGGAAATTTTGGGCATAAGCTTTGGAGCATTCCATGTTGATGTTGAGCATAAGCTCTAGAGCATTAGATCTTTGGCCATTGTATCCCTAGGTGTATCATACAAGTACATCCTAGCATTTAGTGTTGAGAAAAAGCTCTGGAATTGCACTATGTTTGTAACTCCCTGCTATAAGAATTGAGTATGGGATCTGGTAAGTGCTAGGGGTTACTGAAAAGAATTTAATAACTTCCGAGCGAAAAAAGCTCGAGAAAAATATTGATCATCATCATACTTATTTATAAGTGATTAAATGAAATTTAGAATTTCTGTATTCTCATCATAGTAATGAAGAGCTACCACACTATATGAGGGAAATCCAACATGCAAGGATGTTTAGAGTTTCCTGGCCTAGTATACCTAAGCCATCTATATACTTGACCTTCATGAAGAAGTGTCATTAAGTCTAGGGATCATGATGCATGATGCCTAAAGACAAATGCTAACAAGTATTTTAATACTATGTACTTTATACATAGTATGTATAAAGAATTAATTATGATTAATTATATAATTGAATAAAGAAAGAAGAGAAGCTCCACCAAAATATTTTATTAAAGGACTAGTAAATAGTGAAATAACTATGAAAGACTAACTAGGAACTAGTTAAAAGTTCCTAGGTTACGAATTGAAAATTACCCCAGTAAATTAAAAAGGGTTCAATCAAGAAATCAAGGATTTTTTTATTTAACTGCCCCTTTGACTGAAAAGTCTACCTATAAAGACTCAAGCCAAGCAAAGGCTTGGGGTTCTGATTTTTCCCTTGGAGAATTATTATTCTGCCTGTTTTTGGCTCTCAAGTGTTTTCTTTGAGAACTGCTCCTAAAACTGAAGCAGTATTATTCAGAATAGATTACCAGATAGAAACCCTACCTTAAGAGCTCTAAGCTACATGCATGTTGGAGTCCACCTCGGGGGGATCTGAATTTAAACCAGGAATGGTTCATGGGTCATAGTTGGGTGGAATGTGGTATTTCCCAAGTGATTTGGTCATCAAAAAGAGGTCATATCTGCATTGAATTGTTAATGCTGGTTATTTAAGTGTGCAGGTGTAGCCATTGACAAAGCTTCAAATTCATGTTTGAAACCCTAGAAAGCCTATTCTATTTTATTTCCTAAAGATTCATTACAGTTTATATTAAGTAATGGATGCAATGTAATTTCTAATCCTAAGGGTTAAAGTTTTATGATTAACAAGATGCTAGGGTTTGTAATTACACTTTACTAATCTTATGCTGTAGAAGTTTTATTATATGTTGTTAATGTTCAGGGTGGTATCCTTCATAGATGTTACTGTATTAAACAGGTGTTGATCTTAGTATTATGTTTATACTGTGTTCTATATATTTAATACTCTGCTGACATATTTCATTTGTCAACAAAGGCTTACCCTAGAATTTTAAATAAACTAGTTCAGTAATAATTAATTAAAATATTATTTATGCTAAACTATATATGTTTATATTTTAAATTATATCTACTAAGAACAGATTCCATATAAAAACCAAGCTAAAAAAACTTAATAAATACCTTCCAAGGTGTGCTTCATATAATCATGTAAAACCAAAGTACTTTACATAATTGGGTTAAACATTAAATTTAATCAAAGGGATATTGTGACTATCCATGTGGTCCTTATCAAGACTCTCTCATAAAACCTACAATCTTAGCATATACATTAAAATAACATGAATCAAATGCTTTATATCTTTAAAAATCCCATATAATATCCATCTATACATAACCATAAACCAAGTTACATAATTCAACATCATAACATAAATCCATTTATTGCAACAGAAGCAAGAATCAAATTCTATGGGCATGCAAACCCATCTTGTTTATTTCATCAAAATACATTGCATTAAAAACATTGTTTCCAATAGAGGTCACGACATCAATTCCCATGGATGTCAAGACCCAAGGCAAAGTCATAATAAACAACCCATACATATTATATATACCAACGACAAACCCAATCCTATAATCGCACTCACATAGGCCACGATGTACAATTGTATGCAGGTTGTGGGTTATAAATAAACCCTTTAAAACATATTACAAAGTCCAATTACATTAAGAACAACAAATGCCATCAAGGGTTTGCATACCCTGGCCACCACGAAAACCACTAATGCACAGTGCTCACATAAGTCACAGCCTCGGCCAAATTTTAAATACAATACACAGTCTCTATCATTCTAAACCCTATGCTATACTATCACAGCACTGTGGGAAGGAACATGCCATTTACAGCATGGCCTATACCCACACAGTCTAAATCCTTATACTCTAAACACCATAATACACAGAACCAAATTCCATAAACAATTTTAAATAGAAGCCATTGTAGCACTGTGGGAAGGCTCATACCATTGACGGCATGGCCTTTACCCATGCTATCAAGATATCACATTAACCAAACAAATCAATGGAATTTACGCACAGAGCATCCGGTAATGTGTATGCCTTTGTCCATTAAAAACCCCAACTTATTTAAATAAAGAGATAGATAAAAACACAGGAGGAAATCGCATACACCATAAACCATTACAATTTATAAAAAACAATGCTTATATCTATTTACACAGATATCCCAATGTCTGTACACAATCACCATTGAAGGCCAAGACCAATGTTTTACACTAGCGTGCCAATGGGCTATGGCGCCATTGCTTGCAATGGTGCAGCCCATGGCTATAAAATCCAAAACCAGAACATTAACGTTTTACATAACAAAAATAAACATTACACAGAGCTGAATGGCCTAAGCACCAATTCATGGCATAACGCCTCAACATTAAAAATAACCAAGTCTGTATTTAAATCCCGAAGGAAAAATCGATTTCACTACTACATCAAACCCCAACTAAACAACCAGTCAAAACATAACTCTACCACAGGATTAAGGGTGACAAGCATAGGATTGAATTAGCAGGCTTAACATGCCCATGAATGCAATGCTTAGATCCAACAGAGTCATCGCCACACTGCCCTCCATTCCTTTCAGCACCTACAAGCAACAACCAAATGGGGATGAGGATTATGCCATCCTTTCCAACTGTAAACTAAACTATTGTGTAGGATTATAAATTCATGCAGGCTTACCTCACAAGATGGAGGTCACCTCCATGGCCATACCTCTGCGCAGAGCCAAAACGATGAAACCCCAATTAACAATACATTGCACAGCTATTGTGAGCCAAGCCTAAGGGAAGGTTGTAATGCTTTATGAAGAGCATTAAATGCACTAGGATGGAGTCCATTAATGAAACATCAAACCCATTTTCATGGTCACGAATTGTTACAAAGTATCGTTTCATGCCACCCTCCATACCAACGCTTAAACCCTGTAACGTATGGTTTATACCATATATTATGCCACCCCAAACTCTAATGCCAACATTAATATATTACAAAGCTTGTACTATGATGGTATTACCATAATACTTAGTCGTAGGTTACGCTAGTCCAAAGTCTAAGACCCTTGCTTAGGATTGTAGATAAGGTTTAGTACATAGGTTTAGAGATTACGGTTTAATACCATAGTATCAAGGTGTTTAGGCTTAAGTACCATGGCATACAAAGTATGCCATGATAATCTCTCGGATTATCAAATCCAAATCTCTGCTCTCAAACCATTAATAACCTGCCAATAAAACAACATAGGAAATGTTAAAAAAGAATATATAGTAAAAATATACATAGCACGAAAAATATATTAATGACATCTAAAATGACGAATTTATGACCATAATGAAGAATAATCAATGTATAGGAAATATATCAGTAATAGCTAAATTGACGATAACGACACTTGCCAAGTTTTAAAACCAAGTCGATAGGAAATGTAATAACTAGCAGCAAGTTATCGACGACCAAGGTTGTCAACACACCTTACATCCAATCCCATCGTAAGTAATGAACTGCGTAAGTAAAAGAGAGAAGTGCCTTAGTTCGATTGAACTAAGTAAGCCTACATAACCAAGTAATACCTTACCTCTCGTATCATCATGGGAGAACTAGTCCCGCCACTCCCCGACTTTATTCCCATCAACAAAGTTAAGTTAGTTTATACTTAATAAATAGAGTACACATGTGCAGAAGTAAAACAATGAACTATACAATTCATTAATTCACCAACAGTAATAACTAAGATGTACAAATAGTTTAAATAACATAATTAAGACATAAGAAGTAAACGAACTAAAAATTACGGAATGAATAAGATATTAACAAGACAGTATGAGCAGTTTCTGAAGAGATCGAAAGTTTAAGTAGCACATGTAATTCCGCATGAGTAATAATGATCCCCTTTGGGTAGTTTTTACTAACCTATAAAATTTTTTTTTTCAATTTTTGGGGACATTACAATGCCTTTGCATAGATCTTACAAGACATACATATAGACCTTGAGTATGTTGTTGAGATTTTATTTGGATATCTTTAAATGATTATGGCTTAACAATATTCATCTGATAGTTTCTCTAATGTCAAAGGTGCATCTTCTACAACAATATGTGTCAAAAATATGAATGGGAAAAAAAATTCCTTAGCTTCCTTTTAGTCAATTCAGGTCAAAATGTGTTTTTTGTGAATTTTGCACTAGCATATAATCAAAATTTTGAAGAGTATCAATATCATTAGATAAAAATTCTTCCTTAACCCTCATTAGTTCTGCCTAATTCAGGCTTTGTTGCTTCTGGTCCTAGGCTACCTCATATCACTGTCCTCTTGTGGCCCAAGTTCAAAGAAACATTAAGCATACAAACATCTTCATAATAACTTAACCACTATATTTTGTCATCATCTTCAATATGTTTCTTTAAAGGCTGTCACTTTATCAACACGTCATCGACAATAGTATGCTAATACCATAATATTTCATGAGATGGTTACAATTTTAATTTGGTTATGAAGTTTTTCTATAGTTTCTATCATCTTTAGTTATATTATCTTGACCATGGTATTGTTGTTTTTTTGTCCCTATATCTCTACTACAAAATAGGCTGAAATGTTTAGCTGGCTAAGGCATTCATCATTCACCTTTTTCTTCCATCTTTGTCACATCAGTCATCAAGATAGAGCTTGGTCAAACTATAATTTTTCTTCAAATTTAAAATTCATATCTTTAATGGCTAGCCTTTTCTTTGTATGCCTTAAATTTAGTGCTTGATCAAAGAATTAAGGCTGTAACTGCCTTAGGAATCTTGGGTCAGAGTTAAGACTTCCAAGACTGATCCTGCATTAGTCAAGATGCACCAGTAAGTACAACATATCTAGTCTTACACCCAACCAACCAATCTCATCCTATCATACTCTTGATGTTTGAACGATGTTGATCATGTCACTTCACTTCACTTGTCTTCATTTGATCATATGAGATTATTTTTTCTCTCCCTATCACCATGCCAGCTATGACTACGATCCTTGGACCTATTATTGTGCTTGGAGAGACCATCATTTACCAATTGAGTTCATCCTCCAACAGTGAACTCAAGGTATACTTAATGTCTTTGAAAGAGCTCAAGTTTGGCTTGCCATATGGTGGCCATCTTCATTTTTTGTGCATTGATCTTCAACTTCATTTAGATCCAGCAAAATATGTTTTCTTACCCATACCCTGGAGTGTACTTGGCTTAGAGTGTTTTTCTTCTAATATTCAATTTTTCTTTCGTTATAATTCTTCCATGATTCATTAGTTCTCCTTGCTGATGTAAATGATGGGCTCCTCCTAAGTTGACTCCTTTGACTTGGGCATTCTTGAGCCTTGTGACCAAAACCACTACATGAGTAGCACCTCATTGTATGACAGTTAGGTGCAATGTGGCCATGATGATTACTTGTCCAACACCTAACTTTGTCATTAGGGATTCCAACACTTCTTCTTCCATAGGATCTACATTCCATAGCCTTATAATCGAAATTAGAGAAAGAAAAACAATAGCCATTAAATATATTTTCATACCTTGATGTTTGGCTACATCTTGGAGTTGCCCTTCTTATTTCAAATGAATGGATTTGATGAGTGGGAGTATCTTTGTGAGGTACTTTTGAATTTTCAACTTCATTGTTGGCATGTGCAGGTGTATGAACAACCTTGTTGGATTCAGCTTTAGAATTTATGGGGGACAACAAGACTTATTTCAATTTGTATTCTTCCTTCTTGAACCCAAGGACAGACTTGTTAGTGGAAAGAACTTGGCACTTTATAATTTCATCGAAGATGACTGAACTTTCATTTAACTTCACATGATCTTTTGACTTCTCAATTTTCTTTCTAAGACCAACAATTTCCATTTCAAGCCTCTGATTTTCTTTTTCCTTTTCCTCCAGCAGAAGCTTCATAACATCTTCTATTATTTTAGCTTCCTCCAACTAGAATTTTAGGTTGGTATTATCCCAACTCTCTTATTCAAGTTCTTTAGTATCTACACTGATCTCTTCTTTCTCTTTTGCTAATCCAATCTTCAATTTCTTGATTTCATCATTTTGATCTTAAATCTTACCTTGGAATTATTTTTTCTTGAGTCTTGGATTGAATCTAAGATCAATATCTAACAAAGTGCTTGCAAATGCATTATTTTCTTTCAACAAAATGTCTTCTTCATCTTTTGTAAGAACAACTTCATCATTGTTACATTTAGAATTATCATCCCTTGAAGAGTACTTACCTTAACTTGTATATAAATCTTGTACCTGATTTTCTTCTTTCTTTTCATCCTTGACTTCTTCTTCCTTTTCTTTGTCTCGACTCCTCCTTTGGTTTTCTTCTTCCACCTTGAACCATAGGTCCTTGGCTAGAGTGTACTTTCCAATGCTTTTTTTGATAGGGCTTGAGAGTCTGTCCATCAAAAACTTCAATGCAACTTTATTGTCTTTCTCAACTACTACCTTTGTCTGCTTGCTAGGATGGTTAGGTGGATTAACCACTATTTCCCAAACACTGAATTTCTTCAAGTAAATTTTCATTTTACTTCTCCATCTAAAATAATCTAATTTCTCCAAGACTGGAACTTAATGGTTAATGAGATTTGATGATCCTTCCATATTGTGTCACCAAATACCTTCAAGCTTGTTAGGATTATGTTAAAGGCCCCACTCTGATACCAATTGTTAGAAACAATGGCTCACTGAGAGGGGGGGGGGGTGAATCGGTGAGCTTGGACTCACTTGAATTTTAACTTCTCCAAACTCTAAAAGCTTAATTAATCATTCCACATTCAATTCAATATCATATTCATCAATACACTATGCTTCAATAATCAATTTATCAAGTTAAACACATAATCATCAACACATTTCATAAGAGACACAATATAATATTAGTAATATTTTTGTATTTCAAATGGCAGCAACTGTGAGGAAATTCAACACCTACTGAAACAAAGAGCACCAACTCCTTATCTAGGACCCTGCCTAGTTGTTTCTTAGATCCTACTAAGAAAACATGTACAAGACCCTGCTTGTATTATAAGTACATATTTGTCACTTTACATCATCACAATCATCACAATCACATCATCCATCAACATACTCTCCTCTGTCTTGTTATAAGTTGTTCATCATCATTCCATCCATGTCTATAGGTACATAATTATTCAGCATTTCCTTATTTTGTCATCCAACTTGGCTATCACCATCAAGTACAAAATCTTCCCTACCAATTCACCTTCTGCACATCACTCTGTCACCAGTCTATCCATACTCATGTCATTTGTCAAATAGTTCTTCCACATCAACAAGGTCTTCTAATCATCATTATCTTCTGTTACTCAAGAATCATCCCTGAGTTTACTACAACAATATCTCCACAAGTTCATATCTTCTTTGTCAACACTATCCACTGACTTTTCAACCTATAATCTCAGTCATCACTCTGATTATCAACATAACCAGCATTATATTATGTCATTATCAATCTTGTGATCAAGCTGCTTATGCTAACTCATCAAAGATATGCTTAATTCAACTGCAAAGTCTTCTCCAAGTCTTAAACACTTTTCAAACTTTCACCCAAACACACTAATGCTTCCAAAACTCATCTCTGTCACATATGGCTGCTCTCCGTATTAGTTGAATTGTTACTTAATTCAAATGGAGGCTAAGTCACAACACTATTATTTTTTAACCCAAAAATATATCAGACATTGCTAAGAAGGAACTCAAACCAAGGTCACTAACTCAGACTGTTTGAGAACCTTCAAGGCTATGAAAACATGGAGTGTCATATAGCATCAAGAAAAGAAAATAATCCTCCTTGAAAAAATTTAGAACTGAGGTTATGGAAGAAGCAACCTTCACCATAAAAAATTCGACCACTATGATTTTATGTGTTTTTTCCAGAGTCCGAATTTCCTCAGAGATGTCCCTCCAAAATTGTAGAGCTATAAATTCTCCACACTTCACAAATTTCAATTGGCTTTTGGTTTATATTTACACTCGTTCAACATCCCAAAAAAAATCTGGGCCGACCTTAGACTAAGGCAACTTGTCTCTATTAATTTTTTAATTATAAAAATCTTTTTTGAGAATTTTAAGGAGTCTACCTGTCAAAAAATAAATTAATTCATTTGTTAGGGCTTTCAATAACAAATGTTTCTAGGTTTAAAGGTCATTAAAATACATTGCAAAATTATTTCTTTGGTCATTCTTTAGACTGTTGACAGAGATGACTCATAAATGTATTTGTGCTTGGATGTTAGGGCTTTGACAAGAAAATAAAGATGTATTTTCAATTGATCTTCAAATGACCTTAATATGGGTCATTTGACTCATTAGGTACCCTAATGCCCACATCAAAAGTCCTTGTAATTTGTCATCTCTTATCACCAATCATTGCTTGCTCGTCCATCTTTTTCTATGTCATCAAGCTTTCCAAGTCCTCACGCCATGCCATGTGGTCTCCAAATCATCATTATTAATCATTTTAATTAATGTTGTCATCAATGACAATCATAGAAAACCATATTCATCAATTTAGCAGTCACTTATCAGCCAACCAATTTTATCATTTATCACTTGGTCATAAATTGCTTGAATTGCTTCATGCGTTGGCCATATATTTAGTCACTTATTGTTGTGAATTGGTCATTTCACTACAAAAAATCAACCTTTCGGTGGCAGCTTTTCTAACCATCCCCCCCCCAAAAAAAATGTTTTAGGTCGCTCGGGGTGGTTCTTAACCCTGCCCGCCCCCAAAGTCCCGAGAATTTGACTTTTGAGGGCGTTTTTAAAAAAAACGCCCCTAAAATTCTAGTTCCTAGGAATTATGGGGGGTGGTTAGAAAGAAACCCCCCCTAAAGGTGTTTTTGAAGGCGTTTTTTAGAACCCTCCCCCCCAAAAAGTCATGAAAATTAGACTTTAGGTGTTGGTTTTTCAAAAACCAGCCCCAAAAGTCTAGTTCCCAGGATTTTTTTTTGGGGGGGGGTTTATAAATAACCCTCCCTAAAGGTGTTTTTGAAGGTATTTTTTAGAACCTCCCCCCCCAAAGTCATGATAATTAGAATTTTGGGGTGGTTTTTAAAAACCCACCCCAAAAAGTCTCCAGTTCCCATGACTTTTATGGGGAGTTTAGAAAGACCATCCCTAAAGGTTTTTTTAAGGTGTTTTTTATAACACCCCACAAAAAGTCATTAGAATTAGGATTTTTGGGGCGGGTGTTTTCAAACCACCCCCAAAAGTATGATTCTCATGACCTTTGGAGAGGTTTTTTAAAGACCCCCCTAAAGATATTTTTCAATGTAGTTTAAAAAAAACCCTCTAAAAGTATTGAGAATTGAACTTTTGGTAGTGGCTTGTAAAAACCCTCCTCCAATTTTTAAATCCTCATGACATTTAGAGGGGTTTTAGAAATACCACCCCTAAATATATGTTTCAAGGAGGTTTTCTAAACCCCCCCCCAGAAGTCAAAAGAATTTTACTTTTGGAGGTGGTGTTTTAAAGACCATTGCCAAAGGTTCAATTCTCATTAATTTAGGTTGGGTGGGGGGGGGGGGGGGGGGGGGGGGGGGGGGGGGTGGTTAGAAGAACTACCCCTAAATATATTTTTCATGTGTGTTATCAATATCCATCCTCTCGAAGACTACTGCAATTTACCATTGATTAACCTATAATTGACCCTTAATAAACCTCATAATTGACCCACAATTACCCCTGTTAACCACTAATAGCACCTAAATGACCCCTTATTGACCACTAATTACCCTAAATAATCCATGATTACCACTAATTAACCCTTGATAACCTCTAAATGGTCCCTACTTTTTGATAAGGAAAACGTCATGGAGAAACCCAAGGGATGCTTCTAAACATTCATAGATGGCATATTCCCTAGTAAGCCCATTGATGTAGACTAATGTACCTCACACACAAGGATTTGAAATGTGCACATGCCTCCATGAACCTAACTAAATTCCTAACATCATGAGAAACCTTGGTTTAGCTAATCCCTTGTGCTTAAATGGACCCTACTTACCCATAATTGACACCCAGTTACCACTAATTAATTCCTAATTACCCCCTAATTGACCCCTTATAAGTGCATAATTACCACAACGCATTACCTAATAATTACCACTAAATTACCCCTAATTACTCATAATTGAACACAAATTATCCTTAAATGATCACTAATCAACCCTTAATTACCCTTCATCTACCCATAAACGACCCCTAACTCTAGGTGGGGTCCGGGTCCATCACATAGGACTTATAGAGGGAATTTTTTGGCTTGTGAGTGGGATATGGTGGTCATATTGGGATGTATAACACCATGAATTTTTGTTACTACTAGGCCATGGTTTGAGATTAAACTCTATGGCCTAAGTTCACATAGTTTCCTGTAGGTCTCATGATTCATGTGTAGTGCCCCAAACAACAAGACATGCCCTTCACAAGAAATATTTAGCATATAAGTGAGATATGTTCATAATTTTGATAATTAACATACTAAGTATAGTTATTTATGCACATGCCATGGTCTAGGGATAAAAGGAAAGGAACTAGTTTATAGCATATATTTCTATGGGGCTCACATGCCATGTTTTGTTACTTCAGGTATCACACATGCCCATAATACGTAATATTTGGTTTCTATGAGTGATATGATGGTGATTCAAGGTTTTAAAGGAATGATATATTTCTTGGGGATGAGGGTATAGTATGGTGCAAAAACCTAGGTTCTAAATCCATGGAATCTATCTCTAAGCCCTGCATGCCATGTGTGAGATTTTAAGCCACAACATAGGCCATGCATAGCAAATATTTGGCATGTGAGTAATATGTGGTGTCAAATTTGAATTATTAGTACAAAAAGGATGGTCCTCAAGACCCAAGTCATGGTCCATGGAGAAGATTCAAAATTTTAGTCCATAACATGTGGCTTTCGAGTTCTATATAGGCCATCCATGAGGCCCCAGCCCATGTTTTCCCTATGACATGGATATGGTGACCATTTTTAGGTTTGTCACATCATGGATGCTTCTTGGTCACTAATCCATGGTTTGATAACAAAACCCATGTTGTTGGGATAAAAAAATTGTCTTTGGGGCTCATGGTCTTTGCATAGTAACCTGCATCATTGCATAGGGCATGTGTAGGGAATCCTTAACCTACATGTGATATGGCCACTACATTAAGTATGGAAACACTAGGGATGGATATTTAAGACCATTCCATGGTATCAAAAAAATATAAGAGCTTATGTTTTCATGGTCCATGTGTATCCCCTACGCATGATTACTTTACCTTACAAGTGAGATATGGTAGCCATTTCAATATTTATAACATTGTTCATGATGGTTCTTGTGGCCTGTACCATGACTTGTGAGATAAATTTAGGCTCTAATGTCACACTAATTTTCTATGGAGTTGAT
This sequence comes from Pseudotsuga menziesii, assembly GCA_001517045.1. Taxonomy (NCBI): domain Eukaryota; kingdom Viridiplantae; phylum Streptophyta; class Pinopsida; order Pinales; family Pinaceae; genus Pseudotsuga; species Pseudotsuga menziesii. The sequence continues at coordinate 41,055 of LPNX010846714.1, forward strand.
GGTCCTTGCATGTTAACCTAGACTAGCACATAAGAGTTATGTATGGAATCTCTAGCCTACATGTAACATTAATTCACTTTTTGGATCACGAGTGATGCCTTGTGAGGCCTTAAGACATCACATAATATCAATAGAGGGAATATTATTTCAACTACAAGTGGGATATGTTGGTATTTTGATATTTGTAACACTAATTTCTTACATAATTGTAACAAATCTAAAAATACCAATTGCTTACGGGGTCATGGACCATTGCGATGCCCTTAAACATCACATAGCATGCATCCTACATAGAAAATATCTAGTCTAGATGTGCAGATATATGGTCATAATTTTGAGAACTTTTTATAGTGGAGACTTCTCCCCTGCTACATACAAAAGCACCTACCCTATATCATCCAGATCACAGGGTATATTTAATGGTGCGAGGGATTTCTCAACCTCGACTTGCAATAATAACTAGTAACAACAACACAAATATTTTTATGATTTTATTATTATTATATATTTTCTCTAATTAATGAAAAAAAAGAACAAGCATACATTTCAATAACATGGACCATAGCAACCATTTGAGGAAATGATCTACCGGCTCCACAGTCTGGTTCTCCAATCGTCTCGACTAACGATTGTCGAAAAGGGGGATTCGATCCAATAGTGTATGTAACAAGATCAACATACATTGTGGAAAATGATATGGCAATAATATGGGAACAATGGCAAAAGGTGAAAGAGTTCCAAAATGTAATGCTTGTGGGGAGACCTTCACAATGTATTTATAGGATTATCCAAGTTTTTTTTACCCATGGTATTTTATTGTGCATGGTTTTTCACCCTTCTCAGTTTAGGGTTTTTTGGTACTTTTTGGACAAAGTGGGGATATGTCACAGTAAATGCTCAACTTCCTTGTATTTTTGAGAAAGGAATAATAATGTTTTGGACCAATTTTGGTGGAATTTAATTGCAAAGGTCAAAATGAAGGGAATAATTGTGGGATTATGATGTATAATTATGGTTTGGACCATGGCTAGCTGGGTGGACAATTTTTGGTGTTAACACTTGTACATAGGGGATGGTTCATGATGCATGACTTAACATATATTCAAAACTATGGTCTTAGGCTGAAACATTTGCCTCTAAAGCTAATGGTCCATACATGGGTCCCCAAATTACCACCACAAGCCCCCCATAGGGAATCTTTTGCATGCAAGTTGGATATGTTCAGGGCCATTTTGAGGTTTAGATCAACATGGAGGGTTCCTGATACCCAACTAAAGGTTTCATCACCCATTAATTATGGAGTCCTTAGCCAATATGCAGGCCTTATAAATGGGAAATTTGTTCATAAAAACCATCCTACGTTTTACAAATATTTATATGGCCACCATATTCCTCTTGTAGGTTAAAATTTTCCTATGTAGGGATTATGTGATAGCTAAGGCCCTAAATATTTCCATGGGCCATGGAGTAAAATATTGCTATAATACTTTGTCTTTTGGAATTTAACCATTGAATGAGAAATGAGAACAACACTTAGCATCCCAAATATTTAAATGAGCATCGTATCCCTCTAACATGCTAATTATGATGGCTTATACCCCACACGTGGCCCATGAGCCTCAAGGACAAATGTTGTGGCCAAAAAAACTATATCTTGGCCCCAAACCATGTCTTAGATACTAAAACTAATCTCTAATGTGGAAAACCTCAAAATCACCACCATAATGCACTCGCGGGATGATATTTCACATTCAATTTTTAAGAAATACTAAAATATCTATAACTAAACACTAGTACAAAATGAGAGATAAATGACCAAGTGACAAAAAAATTGGTCCCCACAGTTTTCCCAAGGGGTAATTGACCAAACTTGAATAAGCCAACTAAAAATAACAAATTTGCTCATGAGATAAAATATGTGACCAGATAAAAAGTAAATCAACTAAAAATCACCATATAACAATAACATTAAGAATATAAATGGGTCATTTATTTGGTCATTTTTAGTTGTGTCACGCGGGAAATGTAAATTTACAATTTTGACGATATTGAATTTGTACAATTTACTAATTTTTAACATTGTAGATGGATTCAGAGACCCCGCTAGGTAAATTGTACAAATTGTAGATGGATTCAGAGACCCCACTAGGTAAATTGTACAAATTGTAGATGGATTGAGAGACACCGGTGATATATTGTGTCACTTGATGCCAATGGTAAAAAATTGTAATTCTGATAATGAATTACAGTTTTTTACCACTAACATCGAGTGACACAATTGACATGTTTTCAAAGTGTCGAAAACTTATGATATAATAAGAGGAAAACCTAGTGAATTTTTTTTAAATCATTCAATTTGCACAATCATTTCTGTGGAGATAATATTAATACGTCTCTCTCGTGTTTCTACATTTACACTTTTGTATGACCGACATACTTTCTAAGTTGTGTCTTTTACACCGTCATGATAGTCTAGTTAGTGCCATGTCTCAGAGATTAGTTTTTTCTCATTAAAAGCATCATCATGTCTTGAATTTTATACCTTTGTGTTCAACTTATGGAACTTATCATGTTCATATTTCATTTGGCCAAAACAGTTATTGTTTGAATCTTTCGGCACTTGGTTGAAGTTTTGGTAAGTAAGAGTATTTTGCATCTCATTAGTTGAAATACACATATTTTGTTCCTCCTGGTTAATTTGTCAATCTTTTTTATGGATGCCAACTCATTGCATCTATGTCTATAATGTCAAAAATTCCACCTTGGTGTTCCTCTGGAGAAAAAAAGGCATATATCTTTCATTTAAAAAAAATTTAAAACCTTCCTTTTTATATTAAAACTCCTATCTTTATAATTTACCCCTTCTAAAATTCTATTCCCCAAATAAAAAGATTTTAAAAGCTTTTCTACTCCACTTTTATGATTATAATTTTATAAATATACAACAATCTCTTTCGCCTCCTTAATTGAAATGGGTGATGGGTCCCTTTTAATTAACCCTCTATACCTCTTACCTAGTCTACATGTTCGCCTCCTCCATCAACATGAACTACTAAAGAGGAAGTGGAGATTCCTCCTAACAAATAGACAAAAATTGCCTCCACCTCTAGTTATGGACAATTTTCCTTGTTGTACATACATATTTTTAATGATTTATTTGAAGGCGTGGACACCACAACATCACCATCTAGGGAATAAAATAGGAAACCACACTGATGTATAGAACCATCATGCCCAACTACTAACTAAATACACACACACACACACATTTGCTATGGAAATTTTCAGTTGGAAAAAAAGAATATATA
>LPNX010846714.1:44494-71117 GCA_001517045.1 Pseudotsuga menziesii
TTTGAAGTTGATTTATTATCATTCTACAAATCATTATAGAGAATAATAGAACCCTAAGTGCATGAAAAACTATATATTTATTTAGTTTATCTAAATGAACAATATATGTGTCATGTCCCCATCCGTATAAGATTATTATTAAACAATGTTCACAAACCTACTGGTTCCCTAGGTTGGGGTGGAGAAATTAAATTTTGCAATAAGGGAGCTATGAGACCCAAGAGGACCTTAGTACACCACATACACATTAAATTGGGTCATATAAATAATAAATTTGGAACAAATAAAGTGACATTTCTTCATGGAGACACTTGGAGGCTCATGGAGACCTTACGCAACTAGATTCCTCTCTACAGTTGGCATGACCTACCCAAAAATTCAAAATTATTGGGAACTAAACATTCTTGGGAGGTGAATAGGTATCATGTAACATATCATAAGCCAAGGAATTAGAATTGGTGAAGAGGAGTAACTCCACATGGAAGAGTAATAGACTAGGAAGGAAATGTGTGCCACTTGGAGAGAGATTCCTTGCACCCTATGAAAACTATGATGGAAGATTCTATGACAAAGTTATACATGATCGTAGACCTATGAAAATGTGACATGAAAAGGATAAAAATAACCACCAAGAGGGCATATTTTTGGGGTTAGTGGAAGCCATTTGAATTTGGAAGAGAATTGAAGCATGAGGAAGAGGACACATGTCATATGTTACTAAACAACTAGGATTAGTTGGACAAAGCCTATAGAGGGAAATTCAATCTTAGGGGACCCTATGAGGATTATAAAAGCATGCCATGAAGAAGGAGAATTTATTTTGATCATTTTGATCATTTTCCTTTGGAATTTTTGAAAGCACTAGCTTCTCCATTGCGCGGTGAGTGTTCACTCTCCCTTCTAGTGAGTCAAGTTCGAGGGAGTTGGATTCCTATCCGAATTGTTTTCTAGAGAGGCCACCCAGGCCTCTCATTTGGATCTGAATGTATTTTTTTACTTTCATATTGAAGGCTGATACAATTTGTGACTCATCCATTTCCCCATTCTTTCATCCCCATCTCACTATTCCCCATGTTTTCCTGTGATAGCGCACTTGTGAGAATGGTTCTTACCCTTGGATGAGCATGTTTTATTCCCAAGAATGGTTACATGATTTTTGTTTTGATAAAATAGTGTCTCTATACTCTGTAAGTCGAATCATCAGAAATACATGTGAAAAATGCCCACATTTCCAAGCTATTGTTTGATTAGTTTTCATGTGTTGGCTTCCAATTCGAATGAGATATGTATATGATTTGTAATGAAGAATTTCCATGATTTTAAATTCTGGTTAATAATTTATTTGTATTTTTTACATGTTATCCATTCATCATGCTCTGTTCTGAACCATTTCATGTAATTTTCATGAGTTAAAGTGAAGTTATCAATGCCATTTTCCTTAAGCAATATTATTGAAAGCTAACAAACAAATGTGGGGATCTATAACCAGTTTTCATAACTAATAACGACATATAATTTAATCCCATTAGATATTATATTATTCCCCATACTCTTTTTAGAAACTTGGGAGGGTCGCATATGAGTTTGGAAGCCCTTCTTGCTTACACCATAGGAGGAATTTCATCACAATTTCCTAGTAATTTTCCCTTTTTATCATCAACCCCAAATGAAATTGTAGAGGTCTAAAAAATGTTCTAAAGTGAACAGAGAGGATTTTTATAGTTATTAAGACTCTCCATATCATTCCACTTCAAATTCAGGACCATTTGGCTCCATTTGGATCCTCTAGAGTCAAGACTAGATAATCCCAAATTTGCCCAAATTGTGCCATTGTCTAAAACTTCCAAGTTTGGACATTACAATATGAAGGGATAAGACAGATCTACTTGTGGCTAGATATGGTAGCATAAAATATTGTAGGATGCACATTTATTTTAGGTATTAATTTTACTATAATTTCATTCAGAAACAACTAGTTAATTGCCCTTATGATCGAAATGTAAGGTTGATTTTTAAGCCTCCGAATGTTTAAGTATTTTCTAATTAAACTATACCATCAAATTAATTATAAGATATGTGTTGTTTTAAATCTAATACAATTGAGTTGTATTCATTCCTTTTAAATTTTTACCAAGTTGTTTATCTATCCATCCATGCTATCAACAACAAAAAAGTGTATTTGATTGGTTTTTCCACCTATAACATTTCCATTTATGGTTATCAATGTATGCATAAAGGTTTTCCACTTGCTTTAAAGGTAGTAGGAATATATTTACATGGCAACGTTCTCCCAATCTATGGTAGGTATACTAGTCAATAAAATTGAAAGGAAAACTCTGTTGAGAGTACTAATATGCAATAAATAGAAACACATGTAATGGATGGCAAGTAAAATGAAATGTACATTAATTTGTCATACGAGAAAGTATACATATATGAGTAAATTAAACAATGAAGGTCTATTTAGTGATAAATTTTTACTCTAATTATATTGGTAATCAACATTGGAATTTTCATTTGGTAGGGGGAGTGCAGGGATTGAGGGTTGTAATTTTAAGTGCTAAAGGGTTAGATAATGAAGGTGTGCCTCTTCATTTTTTTTCGATGCAATACTTATGCAGTGTCTATCATCTTTGCATAGTTTTCGAAGGAGAACAATGGTGAAATTTGCATTCCTTCTCAGTTTGTAGTGCGTGGCATTATCATGAAGGTTAAGCCTCGATGCTCATTGTTACCAATGTTAATAGTTGACCTTGTTAATGTCAATCATTGTAGGTATTTATGGATAGTCAATGCACATACCAATTCACGTGTGTATGTAGAGGTGAATTTTATGTGGACTTATGGACCACACATTGTTTATAGAACATTTCATTGTAAGGATATGAAGAGTGTTAGGATTAGTTAATCCTCCTTGGTCCAATATAGTATATATAGTCATTTTTCCTAACTAAGCAAGTTATTATCATTGTACTAGAGTATGGGGTACACACCTAGAGGTTATATTCCACTTATTTCAGCTTCATACATGAGCTTATGTGCCTCTAGGACCAATCCCTACATTATAGGATCCCACTCTGAGTGCCACCAACAACCTCCTTCAGTTGGTTGTGGTAGGTAAGTAATTATGCTGAGTTATCCTCCAGTTAAAATTAGTTAGATCGCTATCAGTTAGCCTAGGACTAGTTTTGCATGCATGCAGGGAGTGTGGATCCTTTTCTCTGCCTACCTCATCAGTTAACTTATTGTAGACTGATTTAGACATCCAGAGTTAAACTAGTAAGCTCCAAATGTGATTTTTTTCACACTGAGTTAGTTAATCAATCACTTGGAACTAATAGATTCGAATCATATATTTAGTGTTCGAATTATATTTATTATATAATCATTGTATTATTTATTAATGAATGAAAATTAATGTTTTGATTAGGAGGGCCCAAGCGAGGGCCCAAGTGAGGGCCCAAGTTGTCCAAAGTTAGGATTAAGGGGGGTGTTTGGATTAATTAATCCTCCTTTGTACAATATCGTCTTTTTGGTAATTTTTACTAACTTAGTAAGTTATTATCGTTGTACTAGAATATGGGGAACAGACCTAGAGGCTGTCTGCCACTTATTACAACTTCATGCATGATTTTATCTATCTCTGGGACCAATCCTTACATTATAGGATCCCACTAAGTGCTACCAACACCTCCTTCAGGGTGCTATGGTAGGGAAGTAGTCTTGGTAGGCAGTTTTGAGAATAGTTATCTGTGCAAAATCATGGATTCTACACAAATTCAAAGATGTTGCACAAGGTGGAATATGGCACACAAGGTGGCTTAACTATATTTTATGTATTTTGGTCATATTTTGTAGATTTGGACTGCATTATGTATATTTTGGTCATCATTTTGTAGATTTTGGTCCAAGTAGTTAAGAAGTTGACTTAAGTTGACCACCAATGTAAAGGCACAAGCCTATAAGTAGATCTAGGATTGTCAATGTTGATATACATTTGGAACATCTATGATCTTTGTATGAACTGAGATCCTTTGATCTGTTGATAATGTGGAGATACATTGAAGAACTGTTTTGGAGAACTTGTGTTTTGCTGCGAAGATTAATATGACATGACAGAGATTGGGCATAAACATTGTGTCTTTTTTCATCTTTCTGTTTTCTTGTTTTCTGTGATCTGAATGTGAATGCGATGTGTACCTGCAAATGATGCGATGCTTCTATGTTATGAATAATGATAACTTAATAGATCTGTTTATGCTTCGATGTATCTGCTGCGATATAAGTATGTTGATCTAATCCACTGAATGATGATATGAATTGGTGAATGGATAATCTGAATGATTAGATTTGTTAAGTAATGTTGTGCCGAGCTAAGAGTAGATACACAGTCCTCCTTCATACTACAAAAACTTGGTTTCGATAGTTCTCCCTCGAACATCATGGGTGACACTTCATATAGTATGAAGGTGTTGCTGGATGGGGTAAAACCTATCTGGGCTGGTGCTTAGGGAGATCACTGCATTTTGGGTGTTGACAGAGAGAGAAATATTGTTGGTGATTCTATGTCAATAAATGGTTCCGTTGTTAGGAACTTAGTGAGAAGGGGAAGGAGGACATGTTGTGGAATCCGACGAGACCAGATATTCAAGATGGTTTTGACTAGAAGGCATGAGAATTTGTTGAGAAAGAAAATCAGAACCATGGAGTAATGATGCAAAAGTGGTTGGAGAGGAACCTATATTTTGATCTACACGAGTACTTTTTATATGATTTTATGATCATCTTGTATGAGTGGTTGGTGTGACTGACCTATCGGAAGACAAATTTCCAAGGAGGTTAACCAAATTTCTTAACTCATGAACTGATCAAATGGTTGCAGGAGGTATACAACAAAGCATCAAGGGATCTTCAAGATTGGCTGGACAATATATTGGAGGGCTACATCACTAAGTTCACAATCGACATAGTTAAATCTTACAATGATGTAGAAAGGAAGTTCTTCAACGGACCAAGAGGTAGGTTTCTATTGTCTTTGCAATTGTCTATTAAGATGCTCATCTATGAAAAAGGAATATTGAAGATGAATTCCATCGAGTAGAAATATGGTGTGCGAAGGTTGCGGGTATTGCTGAGACGAGGGTTGGATTGAATGATATAGGGTAGATGGATGGAAGTTACGATGGGACTGTGAGGGAAGCTGAGGAAGGAAGTGGTCTTATGAGAGGAGGAGAAAGGTTTCGATAAGAGAAGAGGTAGAGGACAAGAGAGAGTCCTGTTGTGACTGAGATGTGAGACCACAATGGAATACTACACAGGATGAAGCAACCCTATAGAAATTAAGGAGACAACCATGCTACACCTAAGCGCAATGAAAGGCCAACCCAGAGCAACAACATACCCACATCTCTGTGCACTATGCCACACTCAGGAAGAAACACGAGTTCAACACCAACTTGTCCGACGTGTCAACAACACTCTAATGGTAGTGGATCATTGAATATAGGAAGAATACCGAGGATGGTAGGAGACGACGTGAAGTTACCTATATTTCATGGTAATGAGACTAATGATCCTAAGCAATACTAGTTTCTGTGTGAAGCAGTGTGGGCTGTAAAGCAAGATCAATATGACAATGTTAGGATGGACCAATTGGTGATGACCCTTCCAGGTCATGCACTGGGATGGTTCATGAAGTTTGTATAAGTTCCTACATGGACTCCAGTAAAGACTCTGGCTGAAATTGGAAAAGGATTGATTGAAGAATTCAAAACTCTGAAATTGAAGGTGCAATATATCACATAATTGAAGTATATTAAGCAATATCAAAATGAAAGTGTCTAGGATTCTGATCACTAATTCAAGAAACTAATGGAAAGAGTAAGCTTTGAGATGAGTCATGTTCAGCATAAGGAATGGTTCATCATGGCATCAATACCTCATATCAAACTACCATTGATGCAACAAAATATTGCGACACATAGAGAGGCTATAGCTATTGTGATGAAGTTAGAAGCTTCACCTATTGGTGGGAATGCAGTTAGTATGAACCATATTCAAACACAACTAGCGAATTTGACACTCTAGTTGTAATATATCAAGAAGTAAAAGAGCATTGTGAGGATGTTTGGTGTGCTCAGTGTCGCGTAGAGGGGCATCATAAGGATCAATGCTTGGGTTTCCGAAACTACCTACTGTCGGGAGCGTCGAACCCTTTAAGTTATGGCGGCATGCCATGGTGCCGTAGATTCCAAGTTTATGGGCATCAACATGAAGAATGTAGATATATGCAGAAGATGGTCATGAATTCGATGAATTTATACTACACTTTTATCTATTCCCTTAGGCATGAATATAAGGATTGTCGTGCATATGATTTACTCTAGGATAGAACAATGGGAATGTAATATGTGAATGGAGAAGACCATCGAACAATGCAACAACCACAGCAACAGCCACAGGTGGTAAAACCACCACCTCAACCGTAGTTTGTACCACAGTCACAACAACAGATGTAGTTTGTATCGTAGCCACAACCACAGTATAATCATATGCATATGGCTCTACAGCAGCCACAATATATTCAATCGTAGCAGTATGTCTAGCAGCATCCAAATCCCCCACAACAACAATTCAATCAACTACATTATCAACAATAAGGAGGATTCCGAGGAGGACGAGGTCGAGGACTGATGCAATGCTATAATTGCATAGTGATGGGAGATTATCAAAGAGATTTCTCTCAATTGCAAGTCCCGTATACTTATTGTATCATTGTTGACCACACTTTTTAGAGTTATCTGCAGTTAATCATGAAGTGGCAGGCAAGAAATATTCCGCAGTTGCAATATTAATCTTGTATATAGATCTAGAAATAAAGCATCAATCTCATCAAATATTAATCAACAGATAACTCATGAAATGGTGTAATCGATCTACAAGAATAGTAGCCACTCTGTATTCACTTAAAGAATGAATGATTACAATTACAATTTCATGCTACAGGAATGAATGAATGAGCAATTCAAATCCTCAGGGAGGTCATTCGAATTGAATGAGTGAGTCTAGCTTAACTGACTATAAGCCATAGTACACACTCAGTTAACCACTGATCAAAACCCTAATTGACTCAACTGAACCCTAACTGAAGCCAGAGTGCAATAAATGACCGAGTCTCAACTATAAGAGATCAGACACATGTCATAGCAAGCCAACCATCAATCTCTAGCGCTTCAATGACTCTAATGAACCGTGATGAGGTTAAATGAAGTTGAACTAAACATCAGAAGTTGGTGGAGGTGCCCCTGTTGACTCTAGTTGTCACATGCCCCAATTTTGTAAAAATAATATTATCTTATTTTATTTTATTTCAAAGACATTATGTTAAATTTTATGCTATGTTGTAAATGATGACTCAGAAGAGTCAAGAATATTGAATGTAATTCTGAATATTTTAATTATAAATAAATAAAAGTGAAGACAACAGCTTAGGAGAGTTGTTAAAAGAGTGTTTACTAGTCAAGTTGGTGGAGGAGACTGGGTGGAGAGCAAATAGACAAGTGGTAGCATCCTCAAACACTTCCAATGTTGCAGGTGGAAAACTCCCTACATTTGGGGTCATGATCTCCCAAGAAAGTGGAATCAGAGTAGGTGGCTCAATTAACGACAATTAACTCAAAAAGACATAGGAAATCTTAATAAAAATACCCATTGAAGAGTGCTGGCGCTACTCATTCCAAGAAGGGAACCATTCAGGTGAATGTACTTCAGAGGATTTCATTGGGAAGGGATTTGTGGAATGTGTTTGAGGGGTAAACTGTAGAAAGTGGTCTAGTATATCTTTTTAGCTGAAGGATCTTACTGCCGAGTGTAGAGTTAGTACCGAGTCATTGGACTAGTATTTTGTTGCTTGCTCCACCAGTTCTTAGCCAAGGAGATCAGGAATAGGCTCGGGGGTCCTGAGGAGACGTTGTTTGAGCACTCTCCAGGAGTTGGTAGGGAGGAACAACCTCCTAATGCTATTGTTGTCCAGCTTAATTAGGTTCTACAGTCTTTTATTTTACTGTGTTAAATGCTTAAATGTGAATCTGATTGATTTATGAATGTTAAAATGTTTAGTTGTGAACTTTTTGAGTTATTATTCTTTTAGTTTATTGAATGAATGAATTTGAAATAGATGAAAAGTAATCATAACCTGCATTTTTCCACATCTAGAACGACCAGACCGTACTACATCACATGCAGTGTATTTAAAAATAGATGAAGGATATGATAGAAGACTGAATTGAATAGATGTATTATACATTTCATAATATCAAAATAATTTATTTTTGTTGTAGGTTATTTTCAGTAAAGCACAATAACTAGTCTATTTATTTTTACTGTTTAACTAGCTTGTTGATGTAAGTAGGCTAGAAAAGAAATAGCCATAACTCATTATAGGTAGCAGGTTTTTCATAGTAATAAGTTACTCAAGTAAATAAGATATATTTAATACACTACATTATTTTTCTATTTATGCAGGATGATAAACTGTGTCATGTTATATATATATATATATATATATATATATAGTCTTTGTATTTTATTCATTAACCTCTTGCTTATGCAGTAGAAAAGTTACAGCTAAACTATTTGTTTATATTCATTCAATAAAGGTATAAACTAATAAATATATAGTTTAATTACTAATCATAGTAATTTAAGACTAACAGTTATTATAATCTAAGTAAAGTAATATAAATAATAATCGTGGAACTAAGAACAAACTTATTCAAATTATTTAAGTTCTTCTATCATTTCCCTTTTATTATTCCAATAGGAAACAACAAGAATACAATAATGAACAACATATACATAATGTATACTTATAAAAAGAACTGTTCCTTTTAATTTTTACAAACAAGGTGTATTTGAAAAAGCAAATGATAGGGTTGAAACCCATATATATATTACAATTACAAATGTCAATACATCAAAGTTATAATCCAAATTAATTGGATTATGTAACTATTAAACAACTAGATTATTATAAATTTACTTACAGTCCTTTAAGGACAAACAAAAAGACATTGATAATTGTTATAAACTGGAAATTTCCACAACGCATTGTAACACTAGTTAGAAGCCAAATTAAATAAGTAGTAGAATTTGTTAAAAATAAGTAGAATAATTTGTTTTAAAACGAGGGTTTCACAGGAAAACCCTAGCTCGTAACTCTGAGCAAAAAAAATGAGTAAGATTAATAACTAAACTATGACTATATGTGTCAGTCTTAAAAAAATTAATAATAAACTTTTACAGAGTACTTTAAACAGAGCACAAAACTTCACTTACAGTTGAGAAGGGTAAAAACCTGGAGTACACAGAGCATAATGTTAATCTTTTCGATAAATTGAGACAAGCTTGAAGACAGAACTGTCTTTACAAGAAAACTATAGTTTAATTTTTTTTTTTTAAACGTAAAGCTAAACATTAACACAAAACTAATTACATTGCTCAGTTTAAGACCGAGTTTACCCATTGACTAGAGAGGGTTTGAAACTTAGTAAATCAACAACGACCTGTAAATGAGACCTCTTAATTTATGGTGAGCCTAGGAAAGCTTCCCCAACTCTGGGTTACTCCAAATGACCACCTTAATACAGGTAGGGTAAGAACCCAACATATTGACCACAGGGCTTACCCGTATAAAGCCACGAGCCACGGCTTTCGAAGACAGTCTACATACTTCCTCCACGATGGATGTACGTAGTCATGAGCCCCCTCCAAGGATTTTTAAATACAAGGGTCAAAAAATGAGTAACTTAAGATTTTTTTTATGCTATTGTAACGGAAAAACACCTGCTGCAAGTTAAATTAACACACAAAAAATTTACTTGTTGATTTAAAACGTCGAATGGTCTCCTAGAATTACTGTCACCAACAGACTTTTGGAAAATATAGACCCAAAATCCTGTAAAGGATAAACCTATCATGCAAAGGTGAGCCACGAGGACGATGAAAGGATTTTTGAGTAGACATCAAGCCAAGGGTAATGATAGACTCAACAAAAATTGCAGAGTCAGAACTCATAGTCACTAAGAATGGCTTTAAAATTGAATACCGAAGGAAAAGGAAACACTAAACCAAGACTTGGGACAACTGGAACAAAGGAGAACTTACGACCACCATGAAAACCCAGCAAAGTAGCCTCAAGGGCCAGCATGAACTCCGGAGGAGAAATGAAAAGGGTTAGGGTTACAATGATTCTTATATCTCCAACACTTGGCTAGGAGAAGACCACGTGGTCACAATAATTTAAACCATGCAGTGGATCGTTTCTATAGTCACCTGCATTACAATAATAACCAATTATTTAATCATTGAACACGATGTATAAACTATATTATAAACTAAGTTATTGCTATGTAAATCAAATACACTGCTCATCATATGGTATACTAGATCAGTGTTAGAATAACAACGTTAAAATTTATGTTGACCTAGCAAAGAGGTGTCACCATTAAATGTTGGTTATTTACCAAAATCAATCATGCATAAAACTTACTCCATCATTAACCATATGTCTATTATATCGTAACATCAGTAATACAATATGGATGTTAGTAACCCTTTTCTTTAAATGTTGACCTTGATATGGATAGAAGTCATGTGTTATATGGGAGAGCTCAAGTTAAAAGGTTTATAACCACCAAACATCTATAGTTTTATTTATGTAGAAACATTATAGTCTAGGCATGGTTAATCTCTTGTAAAACAACAACTCAAGTTATAACATTTATAAAATGGCATAACGTAGTATTATGTAGAATCATAAACTCTATTTTAAACTTGTTTATGGCCTTGAACTAATTATAGACTTGAATGTATAATAAACAAATTAGTTTATGCATGGCTATAAGTCATATAGGAACTAATAAATCAAATGGTAGCAATCTATGAAGTTTGCAAGGTGTATTGTAAGAACACTTTTATGAATTTCTTTTACATAATTCAGAGTGATGAAACTTTGATAGAATTTGGTTGTGACTCAACTTGGTATTTTCTAATGATTCACCATGTCTATTGGTTAGTAAAGTGGTTATGGAATTATACAAAATAACTAGAAAGTTGACCCTTTTCGAAAGCATCAATCTTAGAAAAATTGTTTGTAGACAGTAACTTAATACAAGAGAAGTATTATAGAAAAATAAGAAATTGAATAGGAATAATCCTACTTGAGTCCAGAATCATTAGAACCACATGGTTTGACGCGAAGTTAAGAAGTATAGGAAAACAATGATTTCATGTGAGAAGGAATTATGGTTTTTGTTTGCACAAATCAAACTTATAATGACAAGAAGTTTACAGGCTGTAAGTTTCCTCGCAGAAGATAAATGTTGAACAGTTGTTAGAAAGATAAGATAATATGTTAATGTATACATACTGACAAAAAAACCATTATAACATTGCAAGTTATGCACACTAAATTAGAAGTTACTTTGCAACTGAGATTACAATTTTAGAGCCACAAAACATATCTTACTGTTGCTATGTACATCTGAACTTTGTTACAATAAAAATTGAAGGAAGCCAAACGGTTTTACCTCACGGAAGTGGTTTGGATTTTACCAGCTTAATTACTAAGCTTTATAATTGCAAATAAAACACTACTAGATGCTTTATGAATTTTTAAAACATTACTCATTCGATCATACCTCTAAACTTGTAAGAACCAGTAATCGTCTTCATTAGCATAAATGCTAAGTAAGCCCTGGATTCAAAAGTTAGATTCCACGTACTTTACATAAAGAAACTCATCAGTAAACTGAAATAAAACAATACGCAAGCAAACCTTATTCTTGTTACAAAAGAGAACTGTTGAGTTAACATAATTAAGAATTTGTAATACTAATCAGTTGACTGTTTTTTTTTGCTAACCTTTAGCTATTAGTAAACCGCATGTTTTAGCATTTTTTGTTATCTCAAAATTTAATTTTTTTTTTTAAATTTGGGGTTTTGACATGTGGTATCAGAGCACAAGGTTCAAACACTAGGCCTTGAAGAAGCCCAACTAGCTTTAAGAAAATAGTAAACTGAATTATTATGCTGATGTATTTTCTTTTAAATGTTATTCAATCAGAGAAATTGTTTTTTGAATTTTAATAGATAGGTATGGAAATGCTGGAAGAATATGTAGAGGAGGAATCTCTAGTTACTGAACCAGGAAATTTACCAAGAGATCCTATACCATAGGACTTAACTACCAATTCCTCAGAATTCTTACAAACTGTAAAAGACTTAAAAACTTAAATGGAGTTTGTAAAGGAAGAAAATGAAAGGATTCTAAGGACTCAAGAAGAGGTAAATAAGATCCTAACTGAAAAGTTTCAAACTGAGGGTAGGGGTAGAAGATCAGAATCAAAATATGCGATTCATCAATGTAAATCTAAAAAGATGAAACATACAAAAGCTAAAAGTAGTTCGTCTTTTGAAGTGTTTGGTGAACAATGAAATTACCATTCTACTAGTGATAGTAGTGATGATAATATGTACACTAAAAAGAGGAAATACAAACCTTATGAGAAAATTTTTAGGGAATTCAAAAAGATAAAACCACCAACCTTTAATGGAAAGACTGAGAAGGGGGAGGAAGCTGAATCATGGTTATCTAGGATGAATAAGTACTTCCAAATATATAACTATTCTAACCGGTGAAAGGCTAGAATGGCTATATATAACCTCTCAAAAAGGGCTGACATTTGGTGGCAGGACTTGAAAAGTGTTAAGGGCATAAAAGAGAAAGATGTTAACTAGAGTACCTTTAAGAGTTATTTCAAAAATAAATTCCTATTTGAGCAGTATTATGAGGACAGAGCCAAAGCATTTTATGAGCTGAAGTTAGGATCAATGACAATAAAGGATTTGAACAGCAAGTTCTTAAGTCTACTTAGGTATGTACCATACCTTGTAGATGAGAAACCAAAGGTACATCGATTCCTTAGCTGTCTACCTTATCATGTTAAAGATAGAATTGAATATGATAACCCAAAGACCTTGGAGGAAGCTATGAGAAAAGCTAACTTCTATTTTGAGGAGAATCAGAAGAAAGAAGGCTTGGAAAAATGGAATGCTAAGAAAAATAATAATCAGTTTGAACAAAAGAAGAAGGATTTTGTGCCTAACAGAAATTTAAAAAAAAATAAGGCCAAAAATTATTCTAATAACAATAATTTCCAAGGAAACAAGAGCAATACACCCAACAATCAGAATAATCCTAAAGGTAAGGAATTTGCAAATAATCAGGGAAATTTTACCAAGAACTTTGAGCGCAAAGAGCCTATCAAGTGTTGGGAGTGTAATGGCCCACACTATGCTTCGGTCTATCCAAACCGGAAGAAGACTATTAGTAATATTCATACCATATAGGAGGAGATGAATTTTGGGGAGCTAGCAAGGAGCATGCCTAAAATCAACGCAGCTTTGGAGAATTGACAAGCTGAATATCAGACTTCCTTGGTGGAAGTAGAAGGTATGATAAATCAGACCCCTGTAACTATTTTGATTGATCCAGGAGCTAGTCTCAGTTGTATTGCACCTAAAATGGTAGAAAAATGTAAGTTATCTGTTGAAAAATTTGAGAATTCTTGGTTGGTTCAGTTAGCCACTGGTGCTAAAAGAAAAGTAACTTGTTTTGTTAAAGAGTGTACAATAGTTATGGATAAATTGGAAATTGTTGTTAAACTTAATGTTTTGCCTCTTGGTTCTTATGATTTGCTGATTAGTATGGACTGGTTAGAACAACATAGAGTAATTCTAAATTGTTATGATAAAACCTTCACATGTTTAAACAGTGACGAAAAACTAGTAAGTGTTAAAGGAATTCCTAGAAAAACTACTGTAAGGCAGATTTTTGCTTTACAACTTAAAAGAGATGTTAGGAAGGGATGTAAAGCTTATGTAGTAATAATTATTGATGAGAAAAGTATAATTAAAATAGATAAGTTAAAAGTGGAAGACATACCAGTCTTAAAATAATATGTTGATGTACTCCCATAAGAGATTATGGAATTACCTCCGAAAAGGGAATTGGATTTTACCATTGAGCTGGTACCGGGTGCAGTACCTAGCTCAAAGGCCCCATATCGAATGAACATATTGGAACTTAATGAATTAAAATATAAATTAAAATAATTAATTGATAAAGAGTATATTTGACCTAATGTGTCTCCTTGGGGGCACCTGTCATCTTCATCAAGAAGAAGGACGAAACTATGCGACTTTGCATAGATTACCGTCAGTTAAACAAGATGACCATCAAAACTCGATATATGTTGCCCTGCATAGATGATCTATTTGATCAACTACGTGGAGCCATGGTGTTTTAGAAAAGATATTTAAGGTCTGGATATCATCAAGTGAGGATTAAAGATGAAGAGATCTTTAAGACAACTTTTAGAACAAGATATGGTCATTACGAATTTGTTGTAATGCCATTCGGACTTACTAATGCCACATTTGTCTTCATGTGTTTAATGAACAATGTTATGCATAAGTATTTAGATAATTTGGTGGTCGTATTTATCGATGACATTCTAATCTATTCAAAAACTGAAGAACATAAAGAACATCTAAAAATTCTTTTGCAAGAGTTGTGAGATTATCAACCCTTCGTAAAGTTTAGTAAATGTGATTTCTTCAAGGATAAGATTTAGTATTTAGGTCATGTGGTGACCAAGGAAGCAGGGATGATTTTAAGGAACCATACTTATTTAAAAGTGTATAAATGTTCGCAAATATTACCAATTCTTAGAACACCAACTATAAAATGATTGGAGATATTTTTCAAAAAATAATTTAATTTCCAAGGATTTTATATCGTTTATATAATAATTTGGTGGTTTTAAGGGTGAAAAAAATTTACCCCATCAAAATAGGAAGAAACAAGGCTTCAAAAAATGCAAAATGGTGAATTTGTTTTGGGAAAAAAAATGGAAAAATAACCCACTGGGGTAAAATTCGCCCCTAAAATTATCTTTGCAAGGAAGGAATTTCCATAGATCCTGAAAAAATAAGGGCAACCGAAGATTGGCCAATTCCTAAGGATGTGACAGATGTTCGATCTTTCATGGGAATTACCAGTTACTACCAGAGGTTCATTGAAGGTTTTTCGAGAATAACAAATCCAATAACTTGCAGAAGAAAGGAAATAAGTTCGACTGGAATCAGGAATGCGAAGAAAGCTTTAAAAAGTTAAAAACTTTATTAACCAGCGCAGTTATTTTAAGAATAGCCGATCCCAATAAAGAATTTGTAGTGTGCACTGACGCCTGCAATGATGGCTTAGGCGGTGTTCTGGCTCAAGAAGGGCATGTTATTGCCTACGAGTCTAGAAAGTTGAAAATTCATGAAATGAATTATGCAACTTATGATCTGGAATTAGCTGCTGTTATACACACTTTAAAGATGTGGTGACATCACATAATTGGTAGAAAATTTATTTTAATGACTGATAATAAAGGATCGAAGTATCTGTTAGATCAGCCTAATTTAAATGCCAGACAAGCTAGGTGGTTAGCTTTCTTAAGCGAGTATGATTTTGAAATTTAGCATATAAAAGGTAAATAAAATAAAGTTGCTGATGCATTAAGTAGGAATGCAAGGATGAATTTTGCAGTAGCTATCAGCACCTATGTTTCAGACCTAGATGAACAACTTAAAGAAGGAATAGAACAAGATGAAATTTACCAAAATTTGCAAGCTAAAGCTAAAGAAAATCCAACGGAAAACTTAATTAAAGGTTACAGTTTAAATGGAATTTTTTTTTACTGTATAAAGATAGATTGTATGTACCTAATGTACCTAAATTTAAGCTGTTAATTTTTCATGAAATTCATAAAACACCATATTCAGGCCATCCAGGTTATCAAAAGACTATAACTATGTTAAGAAAAGAGTATTTCTAGTCAAATATGAAAACTGAAGTAGCAGAATATATTGCTAGGTGTTTTGAATGTCAACAAGTAAAAACTGAACATCAACACCCAGCTGGTTTGCTTCAGCCATTACCCATCCCTAGCTGTAAATGGGAGATAATTAGTCTAGATTTTATTACTGGGCTACCTAGAAATCAAAATCAGAATGATTCTATCATGGTAGTAGTTGATAAGTTAAGCAAATCAGCTCACTTTATACCTGTTAAAACTACTTATAAAGCTGCGAACATAGCTAATATTTTTCTAAAATAGATTTTTCGATTGCATGGAGTACCAAAAGTCATAATCTCAGATAGAGATCCTAAGTTTACAGGAAACTTTGGGAGGTCTTTGTTTAAAGGGTTAAACACCACATTAAATTTTAGTACTTATTTCCATCCTCAAACAGATGGACAAACTGAAAGGGTAAACCAAGTATTAGAAGATCTATTAAGAATGTATGTGAAAGACCAGCCTGGTAAATGGGAGGACTATTTACATCTGGTAGAATTTGCTTATAATAATAATTATCAGACATCAGCCAGATTTAGTCCTTTTGAAATTTTATATGGATGGAAATGTAATACTCCTATATCTTGGAGTAATCCAGTAGATAGATTGGTATTAGGTCCAGAACTGTTAAAAGAAATGGAAGAAATTGTAAAACAAGTACAGAGAAATATGAAAGTTGCACATGATCAGCAAAAAAGTCAAGCAGACTTAAAAAGAACTCCAAAGGAGTTTCAGGTAGGTGAACATGTGTTCATCAAGGTAAGGCCCAAAAAGAGCTCTTTGAGATTGGAGAGTTGTGCAAAATTGACACCTCGTTACTGTGGCCTATTTGAAATTCTGTCTAGGATTGGACAAGTAGCTTATCAATTAGCATTACCACCTAATTTAAGAGTACATAATGTTTTTCACATTTCTGTTTTAAAGAAATATATTCATGATGCTACTCATGTTGTCAACTGGAATGACGTATAGGTGGAACCAGAAGG
Source organism: Pseudotsuga menziesii (assembly GCA_001517045.1). Classification (NCBI taxonomy): domain Eukaryota; kingdom Viridiplantae; phylum Streptophyta; class Pinopsida; order Pinales; family Pinaceae; genus Pseudotsuga; species Pseudotsuga menziesii. The sequence goes on from LPNX010846714.1 coordinate 61,449, forward strand.
AGATTTTCTGGTGAAACCGTATTGTATCCTCGGGAGGAGGGAGATTACACTTCGAAACCACACCATTGGACAGGTGAAGGTGCAATGGAAGCACCTTAGTCCAGGGGAAGCCACACGGGAATTGGAAAGTAATATGCAAGATGCATATCCAATTCTGTTCCAGGGGTATTCTGAGGATGAAGAATAAATAATATCGAGGACGATGTTATGTTCTAAGGGGGTGTGTATGTCACATGCCCCAATTTTGTAAAAATAATATTATATTATTTGATTTTATTTCAAAGACATTATGTTAATTTTATGCTAAGTTGTAAATGATGACTCAGCAGAGTCAGGGATATTGAATGCAATTTGAATATTTTAATTATAAATAAATAAAAGTGGAGACAAAAGCTTAGGAGAGCTATTAAAAGAGTGTTTACTGGTCAAGTTGGTGGAGGAGACTGGGTGGAGAGCAAATAGACAAGTGGAAGCATCCTCAAACACTTTCAATGTTGCAGGTGGAAACCTCCCTACATTTTGGGTCCTGATCCCCCAAGGAAGTGGGATTAGAGCAGGTGGCTCAATTAATGACAATTAACCAAAAAAGATCTAGGCAATCTTAATAAAAATACCCATTGAAGAGAGTTGAGGCTGCTCATTCCAAGAAGGGAACCATTCAATTGAATGTACTTTAGAGGATTTCATTGGGAAGGAAATTTGTGGAATGTGTTTGAGGGGTAAACTATAGAAAGTGATCTAGTACAGCTTTTCAGCTGAAGGATCTTGCTGCCGAGTGCAGAGTTAGTACTGAGTCATTGGACTAGTATTTTGTTGCTTGCTCCACCAGTTCTCAGCCAAGGAGACCAGGAACATGCTCGGGGGTCCTGAATAGATGCTGTTTGAGTGCTCTCTAGGAGTTGGTAGTGAGGAACGACCTCCTAATGTTGTTGTTGTCTAGCTTAATCAGGTTCTACAGTATTTTATTTTACTGTGTTAAATTCTTAAATGTGAATCTAACTGATTTATGAATGTTAAAATGTTTAGTTGTGAACTATTAGAGTTATTCTTCTTTTAGTTTATTGAATGAATGGATCTGAAATAGATGAAAAATAATCCTAACCTACGCTTTTCCACATCTAGAAGGACCAGACTGTACTCCAGCATAGGCAGTGTATTTAAAAATAGATGAAGGATATTCTAGAAGATTTAATTGAATAGATGTATTATACATTTCATAATATCATAATAATTTATTTCTGTTTGTAGGTTATTTTCAGTAAAGAACAATAACGTGTCTATTTATTTTTATTGTTTAACAAGCTTGTTGATGTAAGTAGGCTAGAAAAGAAATAGCCATAACTCATTACAGGTAGCAGGTTTATCATAGTAATAAGTTACTCAAGTAAATAAGATATATTTAATACAGTACATTATTTTCTATTTATGCAGGACGATAAACTGTGTCATATATATATATATATATATATATATATATATATATATTTTAATTTTTTTTTTTAATTTTTTTTTCTTTGTATTTTATTTATTAACCTCTTGCTTATACAGTAGAAAAGTTACAACTAAATTATTTGTTTATATTCATTCAATAAAGGTATAAACTAATAAATATATAGTTTAATTACTAATCATGGTAATTTAAGACTAACAATTATTATAATCTAAGTAAAGTAATATAAACAATAATCATGGAACTAAGAACAAACTTATTCAAAATATTTAAGTTCTTCTATCATTTCCCTTTTATTATTCCAATAGGAAAGAACAAGAATACCATAATGAACAACATATACATAATGTATACTTATAAAAAGAACCGTTCCTTTTAATTTTTACAAACAGGGTGTATCTGTAAAAGCAAATGACAGGGTTGAAACCCATATATATATTACAATTACAAATGTCCATACATCAAAGTTGTAATCCAAATTAATTGGATTATGTAACTATTAAATAACTAGCTTATTATAAATTTACTTACAGTCCTTTAAGGACAAACAAAAAGACATTGGTAATTGTTATAAACTGGAAATTTCCACAACACATTGTAACACTAGTTAAAATCCAAATTAAATAAGTAGTAGAATTTGTTAAAAATAAGTAGAATAATTTGTTTTAAAACGAGGGTTTCACAGGAAAACCCTAGCTCGTAACTCTAACAAAAAAAATGAGTAAGATTTATAACTAAACTATCACTGTATGTGTCATTCTTAAAAACATTAATAATAAACTTTTACAGAGTACTTTAAACAGAGCACAAAACTTCACTTATAGTCGAGAAGGGTAAAAACCCGAAGTACGCAGAGCATAATGTTAATCTTTTTGATAAATCGAGACAAGTTTGAAGACAGAACTGTCTTTACAAGAGAACTATAGTTTAAATTTAAAAAGAAACCGTAAATCTAAACATTAACACAAAACTAATTACATTTCTCAGTTTAAGATCAAGTTTACCCGTCAACTAGTGAGGGTTTGAAACTTGGTAAATCAACAATGACTTGTAAAAGAGATCACTTAATTTATGGCGAGCCTAGGAAATCTTCCCGAACTCTGGGTTACTCCAAATGACCACCCTGATACAAGTAGGGTAAGAACCCAACATATTGACCACAGGGATTACCCGTATAAAGCCATGGGCCACGGCTTTCAAAGACAGTCTGCATACTTCCTCCACCGTGGATGTACGTAGTCACGAGCCCACTGCAAGGAGTTTTAAATACAACGGTCAGAAAATGAGTAACTTAAGATTTGTTTATGCTATCGTAACGGAAAAACACCTGCTACAAGTTAAATTAACACACAAAAAAAAATTCCTGTGGATTTGAAATGTTGAACAATCTCGTGGAATTACTGTCACCAACAGAATTTTGCAAAATATAGACCCAACAGCCTGTAAAGGCTAAACCTATCAGGAAAAGGTGAGCCATGAGGATGATGAAAGGAAGTTTGAGCAGATAGTAAGCCAAGGGCAATGATAGACTCAACAAAACTTGTAGAGTGAGAAATCACAGTCACTAAGAATGGCTTTAAAATCGAATACTGGAGGCAAAGGAAATGCTAACCCTAGACTCGGGACACCTAGAATGAAGGTGAACTTACGGCCACCATGAAAACCAAGCAGAACAACCTCAAGGGCCAGTGTGAACTGTGGAGGAGAAATGAAAAGGGTTACGGTTACAATGATTCTTATATCTCCAACACTTGGCCAGGAGAAGACCACATGGTCACAATAATTTAAACCATGCAGTAGATCGTTTCTATAGTCACCTACATTACAATAATAACCAATTATTTAATCATTGAACACGATGTATAAACTATATTATAAACTAAGGTATTGCTATGTAAATCGAATACACTAATCATCATATGGTATGCTAGATAAGTGTTAGAACAACAACATTAAAATTTATGTTAACCTAGCAAAGAGGTGTCACCATTAAATGTTGGTTATTGCCCGAAATCAATCATGCATAGAACTTACTCCATCATTAACCATATGTCTATTATATCGTAACATCACTAATACAATATGGATGTTAGTAACCCTTTTCTTTAAATGTTGACCTTGATATGGATAGAAGTCATGTGTTATATGGGAGAGCTCAAGTTAAAAGGTTTATAACCACTGAACATCTATAGTTTTCTTTATGTAGAAACATTATAGTCTAGGCATGGTTAATCTCTTGTAAAACGACAACTCAAGTTATAACATTTATAAAATGGCATAATGTAGTATTATGTAGAATCATAAACTCTATTTTAAACTTGTTTATGACCTTGAACTAATTATAGACTTGAATGTATAATAAAAAAATTAGTTTATGGATGTCTATAAGTCATATAGGAACTAATAAATCAAATGGTAGCAATCTATGAAGTTAGCAAGGTGTATTGTAAGAACACTTTTATGAATTTCTTTTACATAGTTCAGAGCAATGAAACTTTGATAGAATTTGGTTGTGAACCATCTTGGTATTTGCTAATGATTCACCATGTCTATTGGTTAGTAAAGTGGTTATGGAATTATACAAAATAACTAGAAATTCGACCTTTTTCGAAAGGATCAATCTCAGAAAAACTGTTTGTAGATAGTAACTTAATACAAGAGAAGTATTATAGAAAAATAAGAAATTGAATAGGAATGATCCTACTTGAGTCCAGAATCATTAGAACCACATGGTTTGACGTGAAGTTAAGAAGTATAGGCAAACAATGATTTCATGTGAGAAGGAATTATGTTTTTTGTTTGCACAAATCAAACTTATAATTACAAGAAGTTTACAGGCTATAAGTTTCCTCGCAAAAGATAAATGTCGAACAGTTGTTACACAGATAAGATAATAAGATAATGTATACATACTGACAAAACAACCATTATAACATTGCAAGTTATGCACACTAAAGTAAGAAGTTACTTTGCATCTAGGATTATAATTTTAGATCCACAAAACATATCAAACTATCGCTACATACATCTGAACTTTGTTACAAGAAAAACTGAAGGAAGCCAAACGGTTTTACCTCAGGGAAGTGGTTTGGATTTTAGCAGCTTAATTATTGAGCTTTATAATTGCAAATAAAAAAATATTGGATACTTTATGAATTTTTAAAACGTTACTCGTTCGATCATACCTGTAAACCTGTAAGAACTAGTAATCTTCTTCGTTAGTAGAAATGCTAAGTAAGGCCCGGACTCAAAAGTTAGATTCCAGCTACTTGACATAAAGAAACCCATCAGTAAACTGAAATAAAACAATATGCAAGTAAACCTTATTCTTGTTACAAAAGGGAACTGCTGAGGTAACATAATTGAGAATTTGTAATACTAATCACTTGATTGTTTTTTTTTTGGTAACCTTTAGCTGTTAGTAAACCGCAAGTTTTAGCATTTTTTGTTATCTCAAAATTTAAATTTTTTGTTAAAATTTGGGGTTTTGACACTAGTTCATTAATTAATCATTAAACAATAAATTAAATGAAAGAAGGCACCTTCACTGACCTTTTTAACTGATTGTAAACACCAGTTAGCAATTAGGTGCATTAATGTCACTCAAATCACCCTCGGAGTGCTCCAGTTAGCCTCCCTGAATGTAGGAGAAGGATAAGTTATCCTCCTTGATTGAAGGTAGGTGTGGGTGTGACTGGATGATGACATTTAATGCTCCATTGATGTCAATTAATGTCAATAATACTTAGGATAATGGTTTAACTAGGACAATTTAACCAAAAAGAGTGAGTGGTGGTAAATGTCTCCAACACCCCCCCTTAAGCTATACTCAAAAGGAGTTAGAAAACACAACTGCATAAAAATTCTAGGGCCATGGAAACTAAGGCCATAGGTCACCCTATACAATGCTAAAACTAAAATAGTGCTCAAAACAAACTAAGTGAGGAAAAGAGGGAAAACCCAATGGGAAACCCCCCCCCCCCTCAAGTTGAACAGTGAAAGTAGTATGAATCACCCTGATGAACTCACCCCCAACAGTGAACGGAGGTAAGTGAAATTATTTTATAAGAATCTCTTGGTGAATATGTATGCAATCTACTCATCAGCTGGGCAGTATTGCAGAATGATGGTCCTGTCATGAACTAGCTCCCTGATATAGTGCATGTGGATCTCTACATTCTTAGTCCTCTTTCTGGTAACTAGATCCGTGGATATATTAATAGCACTTTTATTGTCACAAAAGAGGACAATGTACAAAGTACTACCAAGATCAAACTCTGAAAGAATGCCTTGCAACCAAGCTACTTGGATGCAAGCATTCACCGCTCCTCGATACTCGACCTTTGCTGAAGATAGTGCTATGGCAGCGTGATTTTTGCTTGACCAGAAAATGGAGCCACCAAAAAACATGAATACATATCTAGAAGTAGACTTCTGATCAATAGAATCATTTTCCCAATCAGAATCTATGTATCCAACCAGCTCTAGCTCGGAGTCTACAGCATAGTGAATGCCATAGGTCCTGGTTCCCTGAATATACTGGACGATCCTCTTGGCTGCCTTCCAAAGAATATCATGAGGCTTCTGCATGTATCTTGATATAGCATTCATTGTATAACAAATATCAGGCCGAGAATGTGTCAAGTACAACAAGCTACCAATTAGTTGTCGATAGATAGTGCAGTCCATAGGAGGTGTGTTTTTTCCTTCTTCAAGGTTGATCCCTGAAAGGAAAGGGAATGGTGTAGGCCTAAATTTAGCCATGTTAAACTTGAATAATAGGTATGAAATGTATTTTTACTGATTGAACATAATCCCATCAGAATTTTGCTCAATTTCGAGCCCCAAAAAATGTTTTAGAAGCCCCAAATCACTCATTTCAAAGGCATTGTGGAGAGCAGTTTTGATGGCAGAAATGGAGGTAACTGTGCTACCTGTGATCAGTAAGTCATCAACATATAAAAAAATTATAATTATATGATCATCATACTTCTATAAATACACATTTGGATCTGATCTACACCTCCGAAATGTTTGCAAGAGAAGGAAGGCATCCATCTTGGAATACCACTCTCTTGGGGCATGTTTTAACTCGTATAGTGACTTCTTTATCTTGCAAACCAAAGATGGATCAGTGATGTATCCCTTAGGATGATTCATGTATATCTCCTAATGAATATCTCCATGTAGAAAGGATGAATTAACATCCATGTGATGCACTTCCCAGTGCTTGGATGCTGAAATTGCCAAAATAAGGCAGATGGAGTCCATTTTTGCAACCGGTGCAAAGGTCTCATGGTAGTCCACTCCTTGGACCTAAGAGAAACATTTTTCCATCAGCCTTGTCTTATATTTTTAGGTGCTTCCATTAGCAGAAACCTTGGTCCGAAATACCCACTTTCATTGAACCAATTTACTTCCCGGAGGAAGAGAAACTAGCTCCCAAGTAGTGTTTTTATGAAGAGAATTCATCTCTTCATCCATGGCAACTTGCCATCTTGGATCCTTCCGAGCATGATAGTAGGATTTTGGATCTAAAATAGTCATCAAATATCAAGTTTCAAACAACAAATTATCAGAACAAGAGAGTGCAATACCTCCTCTTTGGAAATTGGACCGGGTTCTCCTTGGATGATCCGGATTTCCAATGTTGTCTCATGCGGAGGAGGGTGTCTGTCCGGCCCATGTAGGAAGGTGTTTTGCACTTTAGGTTCTAATTCAGAATCTAATGATTACTACACATTGATATCAAAAATTAGAGGATCCAAATCAGGGTCATCACCCCCAATTTCATCATCCAAATATTCAGTAGAATAGGAAGGAAATTCAATCGTTTTCTCCTTCACTAGTTCCACCTCCTTAAGAGGCTCATCGAACTTGACACTTCTATCGATGATGATCTGTTCGGAATAGATATTCAGTAGCTTGAAACATTTAGATTCATTATGATACCCAATAAACAGACATTATATACTTTGAGGTTGCAAAACACTTCTTTTATCAAGCGGAATCTGGGCCCATGCAGCGGACCCAAACACCTATAGGTTCGACACATCTGGCTTGTGTCCTAAGTATGATTTGAAAGAGGTCTTCCCTTTCACGGATGAGTGTGGCACCCTATATTGAATGTATGCTGTAGCATGCATGGCCTCAGGTCACAAATTTATAGCAAGCTTCTTGGATTCCAACATACAGGTGGTCATGTCCTTAAGAGACCGATTCTTCCTTTTCGCTACTCCATTCTGTTGGGGAGTGTAGCGGATTGAATGTTGGACGTGAATACCACTTTGGGAGCATATGTGTAGAAACTCATTATTGACATAATCCCCTCTGTTATCAGATCTCAATATATATATTAAGCCAAGAGGCATTTTCGATCAAGGCCTTCAATTCAGAAATTTTTTCACATACTTCAAACTTCTTTTTAAGAAAAAAGACCCATGCGTACCTTGAAAAATTGTCAATAAAAGTAAGAAGATAACTTGATCCATTCATAGATGTGACAAGCATCAGACTTCTGATATTAGAATGTATCATCCCCAATATGCATGTAGCTTGGTTTGCCTTGCCCCGATCGAACTTGTGGTCAGGGTGTTTTCTAATGACACAACCCTTGTAAATTCCCGTGGTTGCCTTGATGACCGGGAGGCCTTCAACCATAAAGTGTTTCTATAATTTTTGTAAAGATTTGAAATTAAGATGGCCAAAACTCTCACACCATAGCCTACTAACCTTATTTCCATGAGTTAGCAGAGCGATGGGCTTTGCATCCGCAACAAAGTGAGAGAACTCATAGGCTTTTGCATGATGGTTTGCAAGGTCTTTAGCAATGAGTTTCCCGGATGCAATTTTTTTTATCTCAACATAATTTGGGCTGAAAGAAAATCTCTTAGGCACTCATGTATGTGTCATCTGATAGACACTAAGGAGATTTGATGCCAAAGACGGTACATACAAAACATTTGAAAAAAAACCATTTTCAAGATCAACAGTACCTTGTCCTTTTGAAATGATGGTGGATTCATCTCCCATGTGGATGGGGATGGATTTGTTGGTCTCCAAGGATGAAAAGGAGTCTCTTTTAGCCATCATGTGGTTTGAAGATCTAGAATCAATCAAGATTGCTTTGGATTTCGAAGTGCTTTCCATGAGGGCATGACCTTTTTCATGATGTGGTTCTCAATCTTGCTGATCTCTCCTTCGAAATCTCTCTAGAAGATTGATGTGATTTCTCTCTGATTTCTCTCAAGGAGAGAAGTTGCTTCATCAAGATTCTTCTTCATATAGGAATGTTTAGGGTGAAATCCCTTCCCGCAATAAGAACACTTGACTTTTTCCTTGCCATGGTTCCCTTTTCCTTTGTTCTTCCTTGAGCCAGAAGACTCATCATGCTATTGGTTTTCAACTCTAGGCTTAGGAGCATCAAATTTATTTTTTTTATTTTTTTGCTGCTTTCCTTTACCCTTCAGATCTTTGGGCCCCAAGACATGAAGGGCTTGATCATGGAAAGATCTGATGATCCCCATCCAGAGAAGCTTGTTATGTTCACATGTTAGGGACTCAACAAAGGCATTAAGTGTGGGCATCTTCCATCCAGGGGTTGTGAGCTTCCCTGCAGGGAATGTAGAAACAAAAATTGAATAATCAGCCCTGAGTTTGGAGAGTATGGTGAGGATGAGCTGATCATCCTCCTTCTCCACATTGCATTGCTTCAAGAGTAAAATAGTATGCTTGAACTTTGTGAAAAAGTCATTCAGACTCTCGAAATTGGAGGGCTGGAGAGACATTAATTCATTTTTGAGTTGGTAAACTCTCAAGTCATCATGCTTTCCATATAGAGTTTCCAATTTGTCCCATATTTATTTTGGATTATTCAATCCCGCAAGATGGAAAACAAGATCTCAGGAAATAGAGAGGCACAAGAAACCAAAGGCTTCATCCTTCTTGTTCAAGAATCTTGATTTTTCTATGGCAGAACCAGGCTCATCTTTAGTGTCCATGGTGACTCTAGAAAGTCCTCTGGAGTGCAGCTGAATCTCCATATCACATTTCCATGAGTGGAAATTGTATGGAGTTAAGAGATCTACTGAGGAGGCCATCTGGATCTGCTGGAGAGAATGCATTAGAGAGAATTTGAGGTCAAAAATGGGCCTCAAAAGGACCAAAATGTACTATAAAAATCAACCAATTACAATCTAGTAGATGACATCATCCCCCAT
>LPNX010846714.1:91347-147240 GCA_001517045.1 Pseudotsuga menziesii
TTGTTATGAATTCTAAATGAAATACTAATGATCTAGCTTAGCATATGAAAAATTTAACAGAGGATGAGGGTGGTGATGATTATGATGATGATGATGAGGATGAGGCTGATGATGATGAGGATGAGGACAAGGGTGACGATGAAGATGATGATGAACAATGATGGTGATGATAAGGAGGATGATGACTATGATGAAGATGAGGGTCATGATGATGATGATTATAATGAGGATGAGGATGAGGATGAGGCTGATGATGATGATGATGATGACCATGGTTATGATGATGAGGATGAGGGTGATGATGATGAGGATGAGGATGAGGGTGATGATGATGATGAGGATGAGGGTGATGATGAAGATGATGGTGAACAATGATGGTGATGATGAGGAGGATGATGACTATGGTGATGATGATGAGGATGAGGGTGACGACGATGATGATGATGATGAGGATGAGGATGATGATGATTATTATGATGATGATGATCACCATGATGATGATGATGAGGATGAAGGTGATGATGAGGAGGAGGAGGATGAGGGTGATGGTGCTGATGAGGATGAGGATGATGATGGTGATGATGATGCATTAGAGGAAATTTGGGGTCTAAAATGGGCCTTATAAGAAAACGTGCCAACAATAAATTTTGGGAGTTGGAATTCAAGAACCAATAGAATTTCAATAAAATGAATCAACCATAATGGTTGAATTGACATATTTGTGAGAAAAGAAAACTACTTTTTGTGTTCATATTTTCAACACATCTCCTTGTGCTTTTACTCAAATTTCAAGTAGGAGAGCTCGTTGGATGCGGAATTCAATTCCACATCCGATGAGTACCCACATTTCATACTTTTGATAGACCATGATACCCCAAAAATAAGAAATACCTAAAAAAATGTGATGATGATGCCATCATCATGTTTTTTCAGGTATTTCTTGTTTTTCGAGTAGCGGGGTCTATCAAAAGTATGCAGTATGGCTACTCGTTGGATGCGGAATTAAATTCCACATCCAACGCCCTCTCCCACTCGGAATTTGAGTAAAAACACAGGGAGATATGTCAAAAGTACGAACAAAAAAAGTATTTTTTTCATTCTTTCTCCAAAATTAATAACTATTATTTTATTATTTTAACTATTATTTTATTATTTTACTTAGGAGGCCCATTTTAGACCTCAAATTTCCTCTAATGATGATGATGATGATGACCATGATGAAGCTGATGAGGGTGAGGGCGATGGTGATGATGATCATGATGAAGCTGATGAAGATGAGGGTGATGATGATGGTGATGATGATGAGGATGAGGATGATGATGATGATGATGATGAGGATGAGGATGAGGATGATGATGATGATGATGATGATGATGATGACCATGATGATGCTTGTGAGGATGAGGTGATGATGATGATGATGATGATGATGAGGATGAGGGTGATGATGATGAGGAGGAGAATGAGGGTGATGATGAGGACGAGGAGGATGAGGGTGATGATGATGATGAGGTTGACGATGATGATGATGAGGATGAGGATGAAGATGATGATGGTGATGATGATGATGATGACCACGATGAAACTGATGAGGATGAGGGTTATGATGACGATGATGATGATGAGGATGAGGATGAGGGTGATGATGATGATGATGATGATGATGATGATGATGATGACCATGATGATGTTGATGAGGATGAGGGTGATGATGATGAGGAGGAGGAGGAGGAGGATGATGATGATGATGATGATGACCATGATGATGGTGACGAGGATGAGGGTGATGACGATGATGGGGATGAGGATGAGGGTGATGTTGATGATGAGTATGAGGGTGACGATGAAGATGATGACGAACAATGATGGTGATGAGGAGGAGGATGATGACTATGATGATGATGATGAGGATGAGGGTGATGATGAGGATGATGATGATGATGATGATGATGATGATGATGATGATGATGACCATGATTATGATTGTGACGATGAAGGTGATGATGATGATGAGGAGGATGAGAGTGATGATGATGAACGATGATGGTGATGATGAGGAGGATGAGGATGAGGGTGATGATAATGATGATGAAGATGAGGGTGATGATGATGATGAGGATGAGGATGAGGGTGACGATGAAGATGATGAGGATGATGATGACCATGATGATGATGATGATGAGGATGATGATGACCATGATGATGATGATGAGGATGAGGGTGATGAGGAGGAGGAGGAGGATGAGGGTGATGATGATGAGGATGATGATGAGGATGGTGATGATGATGAGGATGAGTGTGATGATGAAGATGATAATGAGCAATGATGGTGATGATGAGGAGGATTATGACTATGATGACGATGATGAGGATGAGGGTGATGATGATGATGATCATGACCATGATGATGATGATGAGGATGAGGGTGACGATGATGATGGCGAGGAGGAGGATGAGGATGATGATGATGATGATGACGATGATGATGAGGATGGTGATGAGGATGGTGATGATGATGATGATGATGAGGAGGAGGATGATGATGATGATGATGAAGACGACAATGATGATGAACAATGACGATGATGAGGAGGAGGAGGAGGGTGATGACTATGATGATGATGATGAGGATGAGGGTGATTATGATGATGATGATGAGGAGGATGAGGGTGGTGATGATGAGGAGGATGAGGGTGGTGATGATGATGAGGATGAGGGTGATGAACAATGATGCGTTAGGACAAAGCCAAATTAGTTAAGACAAAATGCATATGCATTATAGTTTTATCATATCACATATGCGATATGAATAAGTTATAGAGAATATGCATTATTTTAAACTTAAAATAATTGGCAAGAATAAAATTTGGCATTAGGTTCAGAAATAGCATTGGACTACCGAACCTATTGGCTAGGACAAATAAACCAAGACTATTGCTTGTCTTTTAGAACTCTATCAATATGCTCAGTTTAGATGGAATGTTTTGCTATGACATACACAATATTTTTTTATGAAAATCTAGGATATTGTAGAGTGCGATCTTATGATTCTGAATATGTAATTTTTTCCTTCAAAACTATGTTTTATTTATTTATAATTATTTTTCTGAATGACACATGTCAGTTTTAAAAAATACATACATCGATTGTTTGTTATATAACTTTTGATTTCCATCACCATTTCCCAATAAAACTGTATGGTTCACTAGACAAGATCAAGCTCTACAATCTTATATTTAGAAATCAAGGATTTCATTAATTTTTTCCCCTAAAGTGTTGCACCCACACATAAGGTTTTAATTTCAAGCTTTTGTGACTTCAATAATTAATAATAAAAAAATTAATTCATGAAAAATTCTGAATAAATAGTGTTGCACTAGGCCCATATGTCCTTTATATGTCTCCAATATTTTATCCCAAATTGACATCATTTACCTCATATATTGATGCACCTGCACAAACATATATGTTAAGATGTGTTGACAATTTGAAAACCCACTTTCACAAAAACTAATTTTATAATCATTTACACACATTTTTTCTGCATAAATTCTATATATTATGAAAGCTAATTCAATTTCCTATCTTTTCTCTTTTTACTTCATCTTCAAATAAGTTAGGGAAGTACCCTTAATTGTCACCTAAAGTCATAGTTTTCTGATTATTCCAGTATTATGAGACATCTAAAGTGTCTTTAAAGGAGTCCATGATTGTGCATCATCCCTTAGGCAAGTTCCACGTCTCGCAATGGAAGTTGAAGGGATAAATACATATGCTTATTTTGATGTTATTGAAGTTGTTGATGGAGGAGGCTCATATCCCATGTTACTGGGGATTAGATGGGCCAATGACAGCTTGGCGGTGATTAATTTTAAGAAGCATGTGATGACCTTTGAAAATAGCGACATCAGAGTCATAGCTCCGATGGATCCAGCTAAAGTATGAAGATATGTTGAACTAGTTAAGGAAGAAGCTGTAAGAGGATGGGATCATCCATAAAATATTCCAGAGGATTACAACCATCTGACTACCGATGGTGAACTCGGTTTGTGCAACTATAGCTCTGTGTCTTCGGAATCTGATGATGCTTTTGAAAACTAGAAGAATCAGATGCATGAGGTATCTATTTGAAAGTGTGGCATGATTACTTAGTTGTTGTGCTGAGTCGCAACCGATACTATTGAATTGCCAATATATGAAGGTCTATCAGAGTTGTCTGAGTTTCTAGTGGAATTTGAGGATAAGGTGTTAGATTCACAATGATTTTTGGCGTTAGATGAAGCACTGAAGGATACTCCAGCATGTTGGTGGGAGACACATGAGAATTCAAGCAATGGGTGGTTGTAGTGTTTCCAGTTGATGACAGTTCACTTTGGTGAAGAAAAAAAGTACGATGCCGAGAGGTACGGTGGGAAGAATTCTCTTGGTGATCATCTTATCAAGTGTCATACCATGTGGGCCTCACGACAAAAGGATGAGTGGCTACATTATTTTTTCCACATGTTGGATGAGATGTCATGGTCATGGTATGTATCAGTTGAGATGTGTAGAGAGATCACTACTTGGGAAGAGTTGACGACTTGATTCAATCACACCTTCAGTTTCACGGATACCAATCCAGCTATTCTTAGTGCACTGCAACACGTTTGTGACCTTGTTCTAAAGGTATTTCCAGTTGCATATCTAGTGGATCCGCATGCGATATGTCTGATGCAATCAATGATGGAGTTCTACAATGTGACAGGAGGACTGGATGATAAAGATGATCCATAAAACATCAATATTCCAGAAATAGAAGGGAGTGGGGATTTCAGAGCACCTAACATACCAATGGATCCAATAAATCAATTGTTGAAAATTCGGAAGGTAAACATTGGGATAGAGGAGAACCCAAATTTTGAAAATGTTGGGGACCACTGGGATGACAAAACGATGGAGAAGATCACAGATTTGTTGCATGAATTCCAAGATTTGTTTCCTACAATGTTTTCTAAGATGAAGGGAATACTAGGAGATCTAGGGGAGATTAAGATCCCGCTAAAGCCAGATAAAAAATCAATGAAGAAACGACCGTATTGTTTGAATCCATGATATAAGGAGAGGTTTGAGGTCAAGCTCAACTTAATGTTGGATGTTGGGTTAAAAGAATCGGTTTAGGAATCAGAATGGATCAGTACCATGGTAGTGCAAGATAAGAAGACATGTGAGGTTTCGATTTGTGTCATACTTAGAAAAATGAATGATGTGTGTCTGCATGATCCATTTTTGAAACCATTCACTGATGACGTGCTAGAAGTCCAAGTGGGCGGTTAAGAAATCTACTCATTCACGGATGGATTTTCTCGCTATCACTAAATTAAGATCGTGAAATAACATCACCACAAGAAAATCTTTGTTACTAAATGGGAATGTTTTCAGTAAACTGTGATGCCATTTTGACTAAAGAATATGCCTACAATATTCACTAGGATTGTTGTCACTGCATTCAAGGATTTTATTCAGAAGTTTCTAGTGGTTTATTTGGATGACTTGATGGTTTATGGTTTGATCAAGGAACATCTGGTGAACCCGCAATCGATGCTGGAATGATGTCAACATCATCAGATCGTGTTGAACTTGAAGATCAAGTGAAATTTTTGTGCACCTTTTGGGATGTTGTTGGGAAACATTGTTACCTTGCGGGCTCCCTCCCATCATGTTATGCAATAATGCTTCATTTATAGCTTGTTGTTCCTTTCTTTCATTTAGACTGTCTTCTCTAAAACTTTTCAGTTCATCTTGAAGACTATGCGAATTTTTCAGCACATCAGAGTTTAGCTCGACCACCAAGTTCACTTCCAGAGTGGGGGTGGTCATTTCTTCCTGTCGGTTGTTTTCTTCCTTAGTGTTCATGAACTGAACAACACTGTAAAAAATTTCCTGTAACAATTTTTTTTAATAGCAGCAAAAATTTCTATTAGTAAGAAAATTTACTTATCGTACTTCATTTTCTCTGCGTGAATGCCTGGTGCACCCATGAGTCTCTCAGTTTTGAAAACAGGCTTTGATACCACTTGTAATGTCCCCAAAAATTGAAAAAAAAAATTATAGGTAAGTAAAAACTACCCGAATGGGATCATTATTACTCATGTGGAATTACATGCGCTACTTCAAGTTTTGATCTCTTCAGAAACTGCTCATACTGTCTTGTTAATCTCTTATTCATTCCATAATTTTTAGTTCGTTTACTTCTTATGTATTAATTTTTTTATTTAAACTATTTGTACATCTTAGTTATTACTGTCGGTGAATTAATGAATTGTATATTTCATTGTTTTACTTCTGCACATGTGTACTCTGTTTATTAAGTATAAACTAACTTAACTTTGTTGATGGGAATAAAGTGGTGGAGTTGTGGGACTAGTTCTCCCATGACGATCTGAGAGGTAAGGTATTACTTGGTTACGCAGGATTACTTAGTTCAATCAAACTAAGGCACTTCTCTTTTACTTGTGTAGTTTATTGCTTGCGATGGGATTGGATATAAGGTGTGTTGATAGCCTTCATCATCGATAACCTGCTGCTAGTTATGACATTGCATATCGACTTGCTTTTAAAACTTGGTAAGTGTCATTATCGTCAATTTAGCTATTACGACTAAATTTCCTGTACATTCATTATTCTTCATTATGGTCTTAAATTCATTATTTTAGATGTCATTAATATCTTTTTCGTGCTATGTATATTTTTACAATATATTCTTTTTTAACATTTCCTATGTTCTTTTATTGGCAGGTTATTAATGGTTTGAGAGCAAAGCTTTGGATTGGATAATCCGAGAGATTTCATGGCATGGTACTTAAGCGTAAACACCTTGATACTATGGTATTAAACCCTAAGCTCTAAACCTATCGACTAAACCTTATCTACAATCCTAAGTAAGGTTTTTAGACTTTGGACTAGCGCAACCTATGGCTAATTATTATGGTAATACCATCATAGTATAAGCTTTGTAATATATTACCATTGGCATTAGAGTTTGCGATGACATAATATATGGTATAAACCATACGTTACAGGGTTAAAGCGTTGGTATGGAGGGTGGCATGAAACGATACTTTGTAACAAGTCATGACTATGGAAATGGGTTTGATGTTTCGTTAATGGACTCGAGCTTGGTGCATTTAATGCTCTTTGTAAATCATGGTGGCCTTCCCTTAGGCTCAGCTCACGATATCTATGCAATGTATTGTCAATTAGGGTTTTGTCATTTTTGCCCTGCGCAGAGGTATGGCCATGGAGGCGACATCCATCTTGTGAGGTAAGCCCGCATGAATTTATAAACCTGCACAATAGTTTGGTTTACAGTGTGAAAGGATGGCATACTCCTCATCCCCATTTGGTTTTTTGCTTGCAGGTGCCGAAAGGAACGGAAGGGCAGCGTGGCTATGACACCGTGGGCTCCAATAATTGCATTTATGGCCATGGTAAGCCTATTAATCAAGCTTTATGCTTGTCACCCTTCAATCCTGTGGTAGAGCTACGTTTGGAGTGGTTGTTCGGTTGGGTTTTGATGCTGCGAATTTGATTTCACCTTCAGGATTTGAATACAGACTTCGTTATTTTTAAATGGAGGCATTATACCATGAATCATTTCTTAGTCCATTCGGCTCTATGTTTTTTTTTTTGGGTTATGTAACTCATTACAGTTTTGGTTTTCGGATTTTAAATCCATGGGCTACACCATTGCAAGCAATGGTGCCATACCCCATTCGAATGCCTATGTAAAACCTTATTCTGGGCCTTTAATGGCGACTGTGTACAGAAATTTGGGATCTTTGTGTAAATAAACATATGTGTTGGTTTTTATAAAATATAATGGTTTACTTGATACCTTATGTATGTGATTTCCTCCTGCGTTTTTATCTAGCTCCGTATTTAAATATGTTGGGGTTTTTAATGGACAGAGGCATACACCTTACCAGATGCTCTGTGTGTAAATGCCATTGATTTGTTGGGTTAATGTGATATCTTGACAGCATGGGTAAAGGCCATGCTGTCAATGGCATGAGCCTTCCCACAATGTTGCGATATCTTGTATTTAAAATTGTTTATGGAATTTGGTTCTATGTATTACGACGTTTATAGTATAAGGATTTAGACTACCTGGGTATAGGCAATGCCATAAATGGCATGTTCCTTCCCACAATTTTATGATAGCCGAGTGTAGGGTTTAGAATGGTAGAGACTGTGTATTGTATTTAAAATTTGGCCGATGCCATGAATTATGTGAGCACTGTGCATTAGTGGTTTTCATGGTGGCCAAGGTATCCAGACCCTCGATGGAATTTGTTGTTCTTAATGTAATTGGACTCTATAATATATTTTAAAGGGTTTATTTATAACCCAAAGCCCACATACGATTGTACAACATGGCCTATGTGAGTGCGATTATAGGATTGGGCTTGTCGTTGGTATATATAATATGTATGGCTTGTTTATTATGAATTTTCCTTGGGTGTTGACACCCATGGGAATCAATGTCATGATCTATGTTGGAAACAATATTTTTAATGTAATGTAATGAAATGTATTTTGATGAAATAAACAAGCTGGGCTTCCATGCCCACAGAATTCGATTCCTGCTTCTGTTGCAATAAATGGATTTATGTTCCGATGTTGAATTATGTAACTTGGTTTATGGTCATCTATAGATGGATATTATATGGGATTTTTGAAGATATAAAGCATGTGCTTTATGGTATTTTAATGTAGATGCTAAGACTATAGGTTTTATGACAGAGTCGTGATAAGGACCACACGGATGGTCACAATATCCCTCTGATTAAATTTAATGTTTAATCCAGTTATGCAAAGTACATTGGCTTTACATGATTATATGAAGCAGACCTTGGAAGGTATTTATTGATTTGTTTAAGCTTGGTTTTTATATGGACTCTGTTCTTAGTAGATCTAATTTAAAATATAAACATATATAGTTTAGCATAAATAATATTTTAATTAATTATTACTGAACTAGTTTATCTAAAATTCTAGGGTAAGCCTCTACTCACAAATGAAATATGTCAGCAGAGTATTAAATACATAGAACACAGTATAAACATAATACTAAGATCAACACCTACTTAATATAGTAACATCTATGAAGGATACCACCTTGAACATAAACAACATATAATAAAAATTCTCCAGCATAAGATTAGTAAATTGTAATTACAAACCCTAGCAGTTTGTTAATCATAAAAATTTTACCCTTAGGATTAGAAATTACATTGCAGCCATTACTTAATATAAACAGTAATGAATCTTTAGGAAATAAAATAGAATAGGATTTCCATGGTTTCATACCTGAATTTGAAACTTTGTCAATGGCTGCACCTGCACACTTAGACAACCAGCATTAACAATTCAATGTAGATATGACCTCTGTTTGATAACCAACTCACTTGGGAACTACCACATTCCACCCAACCATGACTTGAAATCGTAACTGGTTTAAATCTAGATCCCCCCGAGCTGGACTCCAACATGCAAGTAGCTTAGAGCTCTTAAGGTAGGGTTTACTATATGATAATCAGTTATGAATAATCCTCCTTCATTTCAATAGCAGTTCTCCAAGAAAACACTTGAGAGCCAAAAATAGGTAGAATAATATTTCTCCAAGGGAAAAATCAGAACCCCAAGCCTTTTCTTGGCTTGAGTCTTTATAGGCAGACTTTTCAATCAAAGGGGCAGTTAAATCAAGAAATCCTTGATTTCTTGATTTAAACCATTTTAATTTACTGGGGTAATTTTCAATTCTTAACCTAGGAACTTTAAACTAGTTCCTAGTAAATCTTTCATAGATATTTCACTATTTATATATCTTTTAATAATAAATAGTAATTGGTGGAGCTTCTCTTCTTTTTTTATTAAATTATATAATTAATTCTTTATACATATTATGTATAAAGTACATAGTATTAAAATACTTGTTAGCATTTGTCTTTGGGCATCATGTATCATGATCCCTAGACTTAACGACACTTCCTTATCAAGGTCAAGTAGATAGATGGCTTAGGTCTACTAGGATAGGCAACTCTAAACATCCTTGCTTGTTGGATTTCTATTGTATAACATGGTAGCTCTTTAGTACTTTGATGAGAACACAGAAATTCAAAATTTCATTTAATCACTTGTAAATAAGTATGATGATGATCAATATTTTTCTCAAGCTGTTTTTGCTTGGAGGTTATTAAATTCTTTTCAGTAACCCCCAGCGCTTACCAGAGCCCATACTCAATGCCTATAATAGGGAGTAACAAACATAGTGTGATTCCAGAGCTTTTGCTCAACACTAAATGCTAGGATGTACTTGTACGATACACCTAGGGATACAATGGAAAAAGATCTGATGCTCTAGAACTTATTCTCAACATCAACATGGAATGCTCCAGAGCTTATGCCCAACATTTCCAATTATATTTTTATGTGTTCCAGATCTTTATGCTCAACACTAATGTAAGTAATCATCTGTGTAATACCTTGGTTTTGACCCCATTTGCGTTAAAGCGTACATGATGTATATTTTGTAATTAATCATGGTGAGGAGCTAAAGGCAAAAGCCCCACCATCAATTCGACTGTGTTATGTTTCGGCAATAGGGATCGTTGAGGATGGTATATCATGCCATCTGGCACATTATAGCTTTGGAATCATGTAAATATGCACATCAATTTAATTAAACCTACATCCAGCTATGACGGTGCAATGTTAAATGAAAAGGGCATGATGCCCAAGGGTAAGGGGGGGGATTGCTAAACCTGGACCCATGGGGAAAATCCACGTGTTGTCACTCTCTTTTTGTCTCCTTAAACCACCACCTTAGTTTTCTGTTGTTAGGAGGGAAAACGATTGGCTGGCAGGAAAACCACCACCAGGCTCACGCCTGTACCCACCCTCCACGATGTGCCTTCTGGGTAACGGATGATTTTCCCACTATGTGGATCATGATTCTATTCATATCCTCTCATGCGGGTTGAGTTAAAAGGGGTTCCACATTCCATTTTTGGGGTTCCTTTCTGCCTCACCGATTGTTGGTTTGCGAGCACGCTAGCTCTTCCTTTGCCCCATGAATTTGATGGTTGCATCTTGATTCATTACTTGGATATTTCACGTAGAGTTTTGTGTGTTTTTTACCATATTTATAAGATAGGGTACTATCCTATTAATTCCATCGTTGAAATTGTGGCCATAATAGAATACATAGTTCTAAGGGTTGTGTTTTGTCTCTCATGCAGAGATTGGAAATCTGGTATTTTCCATTCCCGGTATGTGTGAGATTTTCCTAGTGATTGCAGTGGGATTTGTGTGTTGTGGGTTTGTAGTTGTATTGGGTTGTTGTTTTCCATGATTTTCTTGGATTTATTTTTTACCTTTTATGGTGGTATCGATTGAGGATTGCTGTGAGTACCTATGTTCTGCTCGACTAAGTTTTCCCCTGTCCATGCTGGAAGTTCGGTTTCTTTTCTATTGCGAACTGTGGAATGTTTCCCATTAGAGGAATTTTGGTGTCTAAAATGGGCCTCCTAAGGAAAATAATAAAATAATAGTTAAAATAATAAAATAATATTGATTAATTTTGGAGGAAGAAAGAAAAAAAAAACTTTTCGTGTTCGTATTTTCGACATATCTCCCTGTGTTTTTACTCAAATTTCGATCGGGAGAGCTCGTTGGATGTGGAATTTGATTCCACATCCAATGAGTACCCACACTACATAATTTTGGTGGACCCCGCTACCCCAAAAACAAGAAATACCTAAAAAAATGTGATGATGACATCACCATCACATTTTTTCAGGTATTTCTTGTTTTTGGGGTAGCGGGGTCCATCAAAAGTATGCAGTGTGGATACTTGTTGGATGAAGAATCAAATTCCGCATCCAACGAGCTCTCCCAATTGAAATTTGAGTAAAAACACAATGACATATGTCAAAAATACGAACAGCAAAAGTAGTTTTTTTTAATGACAAATATGTCAATTCAACCATTATGGTTGACTTATTTTATTGAAATTCTATTGGTTATTGAATTCCAACTCACAAAAACTTATTTTGGCATGTTTTCTTATAAGGCCCATTTTAGACCCCAAATTTCCTCTAATGATCGTTTCATTGTGAGTTGTGGCTGCTGATTTACCCTGGTTTTGGGTTTCTTCTTGGTTGCTAATGTTATTGGGATTGTTGCTGAGTTGTTTTGTCCACGCTAGGGACAAGAAAAATTCTAAAGCATTGTTTGACCTGAACTGTGTTTCACCTTTTGGTTTGGGGTTGTCACCCTATTGTCTTCATCTTCCTCACAGAGTTGTGAACTATTTGTTTTGTTGTGGTATGCAATGGTTGGTCTTCAGACTATTGAGAGTGGGATTAGAGGCCAAGTATGCTTGAGAAAACTGGTGTTTGAGGTCACCAGCTTAGAATTTAGCCTTCCATAGGTCCTTGATGGCTTGATAAACCCTACTATGTGGGCTTGGATGATTGGTGTACCTTAGCTGTGTGTAATCCTCTTTGACGCTTATTCCTTGAGGAATCATACCCTGCTCAGGGGTGGCAGTGTTGCTGAGAGATTGATGAACACAATGACCTATGGTTGGGTAGAACGTTGCAGTGACGTAGCTGGTTGTGGGATGAGTTCTTATCAGATGAGTATTCTTGACTATTTCATACCTGCATTTATATTTCACGATTGACAAATATGATGAACATGTGGCACGCTTGAATGAATGTATGTTTGCTTCTGCTATGTATATGAAGGATTATACATCTTAGTATGTTTTATGTTTAAGATTTTTATTTCAACATTATATGCTTGTTCATGTTCATGGGGCTATTTTCCTGTATGTTTGATGTTAGTAGCATCCTCTTCACTGGTCAGAGGGTCGGAGGCATTACAGTATGGTATCAGAGCTCTATTTGTAGCGTGGGCCTGAATGGGCCATGACAGATCAGATAGCAGAGGAAGATTACCATCTGCCCAGTAGCAATCAGAAAATTGTGGTAGGAAAACTCAGAAAATTTTCTAAGTTCCAAAACTATCAGCCCATCGGAAGACTCAATGACAATATCTTCTGATGCAATGGGTACTTAGTGGGAAGGCCACCCGACGGATGGTAACTAAAAAAACTTTGAAATTTTTTTCTAATTCCGACCATCAATGATTGGTGGAAAATAGTTGTTCTTATTGCCGATGGTTAGATGGGGAAACTACCAATGAACATCGGCAATAATTAGTTGAATGGGTTGTCACCATTGTGGCTCTCGTGGGGACTAAAACACCGATACAGCAGTGCTAGTGGTTCCGACCGCCGACAAAAGAAGAAATTTTCAAAATTTTGTTTAAGTTTTGAAATCATCGGTGAAAATTAGTTGATCAAGTGCCCGCCATTGCGGATGGGTAGACCACTATGCTTCTAGCGCATAGAGCCTCCGACTGCTAATGGCACAAAATTTCAAATTTTTTTCTAAGGCCGGAAATCGTCAGCCATCAGAAGAAGATAGTGTTTCATGTGTCCATCATTGAGGAAGCCTAGAGCACTAGTCTTCCAACAGGGAGAAGCTCTGATTGCTGATGCCAATCAAAATCATGCTTCACTTTGCTGATCGAAAAGCATTAGCGGATTGGGCTACCAATCGAAAAAAGATAAAAAATGACGAGCCTTCATTACGGTTGCTAGTTGAACTAATTCACCAAAGAATAGAAGATAGTTGAACTGATGAAGTTCAGAAAGGAAGAGAGAGAAGAAGAATTTCGAAAATTTTTCTAAGTCCTAAAATCATTGGCCATCGGTGATGGTTAGTTGATCACATTTCTGATGCTCAGATAATTCGGTCGCCGATGAACTACGTCGGGTAAAATTTGTTGGTCGAATGTCCACCATTGTGGAGATCGCGAGGACTAACCATCCAATGAGGAATGCATCTGAGCACCGATGCCACAGCTTCTAGGGGTTCTGATTGTTAATGGTTGAAGAAAATTTTCTAAGGAACAAGATCATCGAGCATCGGTAAATGATTAGAGATCGGGTCGCCGGTGAATAGTGCACTAATCCTCCAATGCATATAGGTTCTCTATGTCGATGTGTTTCAGCCTCTGATCAGAAAAGGATCAAAGATGATGAGCCATCATTGCGGCTGCGAAATGAACTATTCCGCCAATGCTAGTCCTTCCAGTCGCCGATGCCGAGGTGTTCAGTTGAACATCTAGAATCACTACGTCGGCGACAAATGAAAGATAATTAGGCGATGAAGCAACGGACGCGAAGAATAAGAAAAAGGAAAATTTGCAAAAATTTTCCTTAGTGAAGAAAACATTCTAAAATTTTAGTAGACTACCATTCCGATGAATGGTTGTTCCAACAGTCGATCAGAAAAGTTTAGTTGATCAGACCACCGACCAAAAAAAGTTAGGGGATGGAGAACCATCGTTGTGGCAGCCATGTGGGCTAGCATTCCGATGGTTAGAATTTTTAGTTTTCAATCGCCAATAGACTTGTGGTTGCGAAAGAGATAGTTTGAATGTGGGCTGCCATTGTGCAAATCTTGACGACTAACTGGCTGATGCGTAGGGCACCAGGTCACCGACGCAGCAGTTATCCTAGGCTATCACTGAGGAAATTCAGACCAATAGTCTACTAAGGACCCGATATGGCATATGTAATTAAACAACAGGTCACTGATTGGAAGCTTAGTCGGTTTGCCCACAAAAATTGAATTAATATTTCTTTCCACCATTGTAGCTACTCAAGAAACTGCGCACCCGATGAACAGTTGATTTTCTCACCGATACAGATTGGAAGTTTAGTTGGTTTTCCGCTGAAACACTGAAAGGTCAGTAAATAAAGGACCTGATAGACAGTCCTAGACATCGATGATGCAGATCGGAAGACTAGTCCACCGAGGATCTGAAACATCAGAAACCTAGTTGGGAAGTGACTCGATAGGGAGAAAGAAAATTGAGTTTTCCAGTAAAATTTTCAGTGGATTCCAACTTAGTGTTTCGATGAATTTTCATGGAATTTTTCAGTAGTTCAGGGTTGAAAGGAAAGAAAATTCCAGGTGGCTAAAATTAACAATTCAGACCAAAACACAGTTGAGTGTTTTGCCTAAATTTGATGAATGTCATAACTTTAGAAGTGATGTTAGAATGAAGCATTTGGATAGGCGTTGGAAAGCTTATCCAATAGGGAACAAGGGAAAGTCACCAGAATCTGAGTATGGAGTAGCAAAGTGCTAATGTTGGCCTGAAAGAAAAAAGTGCTGCTGTCAAATGGACAAATCTGGGAAATTGCATGCCTAGAGGTAGCAAGACCATGAAGTCAAACGAGATGTTGTGTGGAAGAGGAGTTCCATGCAAAGATGAGGGATTTGAAAAGGGAAAATTCCTTAAACCCTGTCTTGCTAATTATAATTACATTTATAAGTTTCATACATGAAATGTATGAAGATATGCCTTGCATGCATAGGATATTACATGTTGGTAATACATTTATAATTAGCCACTAATGATAATTATTGCATTGGTGTTGGCATTAGTATAAAACCAATGACAACCTAGACATGGCTGAATATTTTGCTGATGCTGATGAATGTGACTAGCAACCCTCTAGAGAAAGGGATAAGGCAACAAATCCATAATCAAAAGTTGGTGAGAAAATTCTACAATCTCTTGCAAATGACCAACCAAACTGGTAACGACAAGGGTGTAAGTAGGACCCATGAAGGTAAGAGTTTGACTGACAAATTCCATGGAATGGTAAACGTAAGAGACCTCATACCATGTGGATATTCAAATGTTATAATACATTCATATAGAAATGTGTCATGCCTGTCTATGTTGATTGAGCTTAGCAGCCCAAGGAAAGTAAGTATTGATGATCTTGATTATAGTAATGCATCCTATATGAAGTAGTCATGGTTAGGCCATGCATGGTATTCCTGAATCAATGCAAGGTAGCATTGAGTGGATATGCATTAAAGGATTTTATAAATCTTGAAGTTATGCATTCAATAGATGCATATGAAGGGTGTAAGTACCTAATTACATAAGTATGGGTGCAAATGTTGTGATGCATTTCATAAGTGCATTGAGATAGTGCATGTGATATTATATTACTAATTTTTAAATGATGAATTGATGACAATTCTGGAACCATTTCAGGAGTTGTTATGAATGCAGGATAGTAAGTGCATGAAGAAGGTAGTCGTGATCGACTGGCTACCGAAAATTCTCTATGGAAGAGCAAGGTGGTACAAATGATGCACTTGTGAAGTAAGGAGTACCTAAACATTTAATTTAAATTACATGAATGATGTGACTGTACCCTGTAATTTAAAATATGATAATGATTGTGTAAAGTAAATGAGTTTTGGTAATATTGATGTGAATAACAGTTGGAAGTATTGGAATTTTATAAATTCTAAAAATGCTTTAGTGATTGTAGCAGCAATGAAAATGTTATATGCATCTAGATTTACCAAGTGTTTGGCTGATTGAAGTTCAGGTTACGGGTATATTGTTTGGAGCATGGAAATGAGAGTAAGACTATGGAAAAGGACGGAATCTACCATCTGAAAGAGCCAAACCTAATGAAAAGAGAGTCATGGCTGTGATAATAGTTTGTATGCATAATGAGTTGTAAATTTGAATTTGTGAAATTCCGATTTGAGAAATTGCTGACAACTACTAATCACTATCGTCTTGCATAAGATTGTGTCAGGAGGACGCATTGTAAGTGGGTATTCATACTATCTTAGTAAGCATGAAATTATAATGGGAATAGTGGTGCTGCTTACAAGAGACCCACAAATGAGGATCACCTCATTGCCAAGCAAATCAGTTTTTGTAGTAAACAGAGTTGCAAATTCTCATTGAATTTAATTAGTAATGTTATTTCTTGGTTATAGAACAATCAATTTGGATTATGTTATCAGATAATGATTGACTATTGGCTATTTGATGAATGTTCTAGGGGTACACACTACAGGAAAATCATGTGTGATGACCTGTAGGAGACAAACTTCATGGGAAGGTTTTCCCTTATCTTGGAAATGGGTTTCAGGTGAAACTCCATTTGGACATTTTGGAAGTGTCTCATCTGCACTACATGTTTGGTAAGAAACACAAGTGATATGGTATGGATTATGTCAGTAATACATGTGTGGATATGAAATGTAAAGATGAATTAGGATGGAAAATCAAGGGACTGTCAACTCAGAGAAGGGAGCACCCATTCCTCCTTAACGAAGGAATACTCCCTCAGCAAATGGATAAGTTTTCTATGACCCTAACTAAGAATATGCATGTCAAATTATTAAATTCAATATGTGGAGCATGCTTTGATTTTGTTTCCATTATGGCAGATTGCTTTAGTATGCATAGGGCCTACATGGTACACACCAGAAAAGGGTGCACACTTTTTTGATGTCAGATCATGGAAGGATTTTTCAATATTGATTACACCCCAAAAAGTGGACGCACTCCTAGTGTCTCAATACTTGATAGTGACTGGTGTGAAATATGGTTACAATTTTAGAGCAATAACACTAACGAATATGCTTATATTGCTTGTGTTGTCAGGATAAGAAAATGTGGTTTACATTGTGGTCTCTTGGGTGATATGGAAAATGCTTGTTTATTGTTGATATAAGGGCATGTGTTGTTGATGACGGTCTGATAAACCCAACAAGGGTTGGCTTAATGGTTGCGGCTTGATTCTTTACTTGGATTCATGCAGAGTTTTGTGTCTTTTTTTCCATCTTTATCAGATAGGGTAATGTCCTGTTAATTCCATTGTTGAAATTGTGGCCATAATGACATCCATAGTTCTATGGGTTTTGTTTTGTCTCTCATGCAGAGATTGGAAATCTGGTGTTTTCCATTCCCTATCTGTGTGAGCTTTCCCAGTGATTACAGTGGGATTTGTGTGCTGTGGGTTCATAGTTGTATTGGGATGCTATTTGCCATGATTTGCTTGGCTGTATTTTTTCCCTTTTTACAGTGGTATTGGTTGAGGATTATTGTGAGTACCTGTGTTCTTCTTGACTGAGTTTCCCCCTGTCCATGCTGGAAGTTTGGTTTCTTTTCTATTGCAGACTGTGGAATGTTGCCAGCATTTCATTGTGAGTTGTGGCTATTGATTTACCCTAGTTTTGGGTTGCTTCTTGGTTACTGAGGTTATTGGGATTGTTCCTGATTTGTTTTGACCATGCTAGGGCCAAGAATAACTCTGAAGCATTGTTTGACCTGAACTGTGTTTCACCTTTTGGTTTGGGGTTGTCACCCTGTTGTCTTCATATTCCTCACATAGCTGTGACCTATTTTTTTTGCTGCGGTATGCAGTGATTGGTATTCGGACTATTGAGAGTGGGATTAGAGGCTGGGCATGCTAGAGAAAACTGGTGTTTGAGGTCACCAGCTTAGAATTTAGCCTTCCCTAGCTCCTAATTGATGGCCTGATAAACCCTACTGTGTGGGCTTGGTTGATTGGCGTACCTTGGCTATCTGTAAGCTTGCTTTGACCCTTATTCCTTGAGGAATTATTCCCAGCTCGGGGGTGGTAGTGTTGCTGAGATATTGAGGAGCACATTGGCCTATGGTTGGGTGGAACATTGTAGCGATGTAGCTGGTTGCGGGACAAGTTCTTGTCAAATGAGTATTCTTGACTATTTTGTATCTTCATTTATATTTAATGATTGACGAATATGATGAACATGTGGCACGCTTAAATGAATGTATGTTTGCTTCTACTATGTATATCAAGGATTATGCATCTTAGTATGTATTATTTTTAATTTTTTATTTCAAAATTATATGTCTGTTCATGTTCATGGGGCTATTTTCCCATATGTTTGATGTTAGTAGCATCCTCTTCACTAGTTAGAGGGTCGGGGACATTACAATGTGCTCCAGAGCCTCTTGCTCAACACAAAACATCTCATCGATTATGTGCTTTAGGTTCAATGCCCAACACAAAACATTTCATTAATCATGTGCTTCAGGTCCATTCCCAACACAAAACATATATATACATATATATAATCAACAAAATCATCATGTTCATATGCAGTGGGGTCTTCGACCCAAAAATAAAACATCAATATAATCATCATGATCAATAGGATCATGCCTATAAATGGTAGATCCAAAATTCGGGACATTACATCCCTCCCCACTTAGTACAACACGATCCCTAGTGTTCTAGGGACTCTGAATGATATCATGAAACAAGGTGGGGTAAGCGTTTGTCATGGTGGCCTCATTCTCCCAGGTAGCCTCATCTACCTCAAGGTGCTTCCACTGCACTTTCAATTGGACTATAGTGCACTTCCAAAGCTGCACTTCTCTCTTGTCCAATATATGCAAAGTCTTAGGGGAAAATTCCCCCTCGGGTTCCACGTGTAATAAGGAGCAATCAATGACATGCTTAGTGTCATAAACATATTTCTTTAATAAAGATGCATGGAAAACATTATGAAATCTTATGTGCGCTGGTAATGCTAATTCATAAGCCACTGGTTCTTTCCTGGCCAAAATTTCAAAAGGTCCACAAAACCTAGGTGATAACTTACCACACCTACCCAAGCTCAATGAGCTCCATTTTTCTTTCACTTTCAAGTAGACGTGCTCACCTACTTGATATTCTTTATCTTTTCTCTTCTTATCTGCATAAATTTTCTGATGGTCATGTGCCTCTTTAAGGTTTCCCTAGACCTTGGTAACTAACTATACCAAGTCCAATAACAGGTCAGGCCCTAACATGAGCTGATCCACTGGACTGTCCCAAGTAGCTTGGGTCCTACACTTCCGTCCATAGAGTACCTTGAAAGGACTCATTTTGACCAAAGCCTGATACCTGTTGTTATATGCAAACTCTGTAAGGTGCAGATAATCCTCCCACTTGGTGGGGTTCTTCATGACATACATACGAAGCATGCCTTCCACAATTTGGTTTACTCTTTCAATCTTCCCGTCCATCTATGGGTGATAAGAAGTGCTAAAGTTTAGCTGCGTCTCTAATCCAGAGATTAAATATCTCCAAAATTTTCCTGTAAACTTAACATCTCGATCTGAGATAATTACGTTGGGTATCCCATGCAATTTGAATATCTCTTTTAGGAATATATCAGTAATGTTCATGGCCTTATAGGTCGATTTCACGGGGATGAAGTGTGCTGCCTTTGATAGCTTATCAATGACTAGGAAGATGGAATCATTTTGCTTCATGCTTTTCGGTAAGCTAGTAATAAAATCCATACTGATAGCCTTCCACTTCCATTCCGAAATGGGAAATCGCTGTAGCAATCCTGAAGGATGTTGGTGGTCATGATCTTTAACTAGCTGGAATTCCTGACATTTCACAATAAACATCGCTATGTCGGCCTTTAGCTTAGTCCATAGAAAGTGTCTCCTGATGACAGATATCATCTTTTGATATCTTGGGTGCCCTGATTAGGTTTCCCTATGAAATTATGTGAGGATGCTAGATTGAATGTCCCATAGTATCCTTGGGCCATAGTATCCCAGAGTCATCCACCTTGTATTCCTTCTATTGTTGAAACAACCAAACCTCTTGGACCTTCTTGAAAATTTCCACATAGAATGAGTCAACCTTGTTGGTCGTTCTAATATTCTCATGCAAATCTACATCTGTTTGAATCATGGTCACCTCATATATCATATGAGTTCGTCGACTCAAAGCATCAGCAAGTTTGTTCTCTTTGCCCTTATTATGATTTAATTCAAAGTGATACTCACTTAGGAAAGCCAACCATCTGGCTTGCCTCGCATTCATACCGGGTTGATCGAACAAATATTTTAGACTCATATTTTCAATCTTTAGAAGGAACTTCCTTCCCATGAGGTAGTGCCTCCACTTCTTCAGAGCATGGATAATGGATGCTAGCTCAAGATCGTGTGTGGGATAATTCTACTCATGCTCTTTTAATTTATGTGATTCATAATAGATCACATGGTCATTTTACAAGAGGAATCCTCCAAGTCCTTCCTTGCTTGCATCCGTGCATACAACGAAATCCCCATCGAGATCCGCAATCCGCAACACTAGTGTGGTCATCAAAAGATGCTTAAAACACATATTTCATTAAATTTGTAATTATTTAGTCGATCTAGAATTTAGAACTTCCGCTAGATTGAGTTCTTTCAAAATGAGGAAAGTCATAGACTTTGAATCCTTACATAATGTATAGTAATATTATTTATAGTTTGTATTTAATGTTAAGTTGATTAAATTATTTTATGACATAATACCAACATTGTATTTGTTACTACAACAATTAGAAATATTGTCGTAGTAATTATTTGTGTCTTTGATGAGTATGTTGTTTTATTTTTGGAAGTTCGCCCCACTTATAATCAATACAGGAAAATATTTTATAACTTTAAAGTCTAAGTTTTACCCTTGTAATGATTAAAATAAATTATGAATTAAAATAGCAGCATAATTTATTGTTGTTGTTGTTGGTAGTGGTAGTGGTAGTGTATTAAAAACTAAGTTGATGAATGTTTACTTTATGAATTATAGATTAACATGATAAATTTCTTACCTATAAATTTATTTAATGATATTGATGTTAGTAAATCCTCCCTTATTTATTAATATTATTTATTTTTACAATCAAAATTAATTATGAACTAAAATAGAATTAGTGCAGTAGAGTTTGATTTTTTTAATATACAAGAAGAAAGGGAGAAAACCAACTTAACTAATTATTGCAAGTGTTCATTATTTATTTATGAAGTATTTGAACAATGTGTTTAATTGAAAAGAGCATATTTTTATTGAAAATATAGATATCTTACAATATTTATATTATCAATAAGATTTAAATCATGTCTTAATTTATGTTAGGGCATGGAGGAATTGAACCACCATCGTCCTGCTTGGAATGCAGGTGCTCTTCCATTGAGCTAGCACCCTTTACAACATGAGGGGAGAGGGATTGTGTTAACACCTGAATTACACATTTCTAATCCTCTGTGACAAAGAAAAATGATGTTTTATTCAGAGAGGAAGTCTAGAAGATGTTTTAAGGTTCATTATTGAATATGATTATGCACATTTGATATAGTGACATGTTGAGTTTATGTTAAAAAACAAATTGAAAAGTTAAAAATTGAATGGTGTTATCTAATTCACATAAAGTACCATCACATGAATTAACATGGAAGTTGAACCAAAATTTTCATATTAGTAAATAATATAAAATTCCTCAAAAAAGGCTTGAAGAAAATATTTGATATACAACAAACATTTAAAATTGTTTCTTCTTGTATATTAATAACTAGTTCAAAGAGAAAATTACATTCATGAATCATCTCTACATAATCTCCTTATATTCAGTCAAGAAAATCAATTACAACTTGTACACCACATTTATTTATTGTGGTCTTCCTGCAATCTTCTTTCTTTTACATCCATGCCCAAACTATGGTATTAATTGGAATAGATCCAAGTCATGTGTCATCAAGGTTTCATACCCAATATTGTTCTAGAATTTTACTTTGTATTTCCCTGAACTAGGCTTCCATCAATCAACCTCTACATGAAGAGTCTCACTTTCATCATTCTGGAAGATATATGAGATCGTTTTTGCCATCTGAATCGTCTCTCCTTCATCCTTAGTTCATGATATAACTACCAACACCTTTACTTTCTCAAATTCAATCATAGGATTGAATCTTGGATTTAGCTTGTTGCACCTGGGTCTAACATATACCAGTTCATCTGTCACATTATCAAATTCTCCATCCATAATACTTATATTACATGCAGTGCATTACGATTAGCATTAAATCTCACATGGAATAAATTGTCTTTATAATGCAATGTCTTTGATGATAATGTCTAACATGAATTAAAGCTAACATGATGTTATCACTTAATGATTGATTTTTTGGATTAAGTTATGTGAAATATTTTCAGTCCACAATGAATTTTTCATGGTTCCTATAACAAACATGGGTGGAGTGTCCACTCAAAAAATTGGTCTAAAAAACGTTCACACAGTTTAACCCAGAAAATCAATCACAATGATGAAAAACTGATAAAACCTGCACGCTCAAAATGTTAGTACTGTATTTATTGAGTATAAGTTAATATACTACTACAAAGTTGGCACCTCTTTATAGTCTACACGAGAAAATATAATTATGAATTTGAATGCAACATAGTAGTACAATTAAATTTATATCAACTATAATAACGAATAATAGGAAAAAATCACTTCAAACCTTATTGCAAGTGCCTTACATTTATTCACAAAGCAACTCTATAAGATAGTTTAAGGTGCATTCGCATAAAGTATCATCACATGAATTAACATTGAAGTTGAACCAAAATTTTCATATATGTAGCAAATAATATAAAATTCCTCAAAAGGTAGCTTGAAGAGAATATTTGATATACTACAAACATTGACAACTTTTTCTTCACGTATATTAATTAGTCATTCAAAAAGAAAAATTATATTCATGAATCATCTCCACCTAATCTCCTTATATTTTCTCAAGCATATCAAGTACAACTTCAGGATGAAGATTTCTCTAGTTTTTTTTTTTTTTTTTGAGTAGGGGAATCGGTAACTCGTCGGAATTGTTTGGGCCAAGCCCAAGTTCAAATCCACCGGCTGCCACTATAACCCCCTAGGTATATCCAGCAGCTCGTAAGCCAGATATACCCGAAACTTGTGACTCAGCAAGGGCCGAGACGTCCCGGACTCCAATCTCGACAAGGGGCGGTATCCTATCCAGGGGGCGTCTACCCTTTGAGCCTTATCACAACGGGCCATGTCTCGGTGGGATTTGATCCCGGGTGGGCTGGGTGAAAACCACCTTCCCCCACCATTCGGGCCCACTTCATTTGACAAGATTTCTATATTTAATCATAATGACAAAGAGAGTTTATGGAATTAAATTGTCTGTATTGAAACGTCCCTATGTTTCAAGTGGACACTTCGCCAATCATTAGGGGAACAAAATGAAAAGCTCAAAGTAGTATTGAAGAGATTGAGAAAAAGATAATAATAAATAAGGAAAGGATTTTGTACATGCATTAATGAATATAATTATGCACATTTGATATAGTGAGATGTTGTGTTGATCTAAAAGACAAATTGAAAAGTTAAAATTTGAATGGTATTATCTAATTCGCATAAAGTATCATCACATAAATTAACACTGAACTTGAAGTGAAATTTCATATATGCAGTAAATAATATAAAATTCCTCAAAAAGTAGCTTGAAGAGTATTTATTATAACACAAACATTGAAAAATGTTTCTTCATGT
Source organism: Pseudotsuga menziesii (assembly GCA_001517045.1). NCBI lineage: Eukaryota > Viridiplantae > Streptophyta > Pinopsida > Pinales > Pinaceae > Pseudotsuga > Pseudotsuga menziesii. Next base: position 115,689 of record LPNX010846714.1, read on the forward strand.
ATACTAAAAGTCATTCAAAAAGCAAAGTTAGATTCATGTATCATCTCCACCTAATCTCCTTATATTCGCTCAAGCAGATTAAGTACAGCTTGTACACCACATTTATTTATCTTTGTCTTCTTGCAATCTTCTTTATTTGGCATCCATTCCCAAACTATGGTATTAATTGGAATAGATCCAAGTTTTGTGTCATCAGGATTTGGTACCCAATATTGTTCTAAAACTTTTCCCTTGTATTTCCCTGAGCTAGGCTGCCACCAATCAATCTTTACATGAAGGGTCTCGCTATCATCATCCTGGAAGATATCTGACATGGCTTTTGCCATCCAAATCATATCTCCTTCATCCTCATTTCCTAATATAACAAGCAACATCTTTCCTTTCTCAACATCAATTCTAGGATCAAATGTTGGCTTTGGCTTGTTGCACTTGGGTCCAACATATACTGGTTCATCTGTCACATTATCAAAATCCCCATCCATAATACTTGATATTGCATGGAGTGCATTACCATCAACGTTAACATTTTTCCTCGTCTTTGGCCAAAAATCATCAGAAGAAGAATCACTTTCATCCAAGGGTGTATGGTCATTGTAGATTCCATCTAATGCATCAAGAACTCTTTTCCAATAATCTAGTTTTTCATTCCATTCCTCTATAACAATTGGTGAATTCTCATTTCCAATAGTCTCTTTCCACATTTTTATGTATGATGTTATTCCTTCCTTTAGTTCTTTTAAATATGCATCATTGTCTTTGGGACGTAAGAAAGATGGCTTCCCTGTGGGAAATATAAGTCAGCCTTCATCATCTATATTCCACAACTCCATTGGTTCTGACCACTCAATGTCTCTGATGGATTCTTTATACCTCATAACTGGAACATCATTCAGTACAAGGAATTGGAAGTACTAGACATTAAGATGTCCAACTGGTGCATTTTTTCCCTCCTTGATGTACCCATTAAGAAAACTTTTGAATTCATACACTTTGTCAATAATTTTAGGTGGAAACACCATTTTTTCTTCTATTGTGCGATATGTATCCATCATCTCAGGTAAAGAATATATATCTTTACTTTTCAAGTTGGAAGACATTCTTTCGTAGGTTCCATCTATGTCTTCATGGATGTGCCCCACAAGCAAGAACCCAACCTCAATAGTGGTGAAGACACCAAGTGCAGTTAATAGTGATAGAAACATGAAAACATAACGATTCTTATTATCACTAGCTGCATTGTCCATCTGTAACAACAAATGTGAAGGAAGAGGTTTAAAATCAAGATTTTGATTTGTTAAGATTCCATTTAAAGATAGGAAAGCATCCTTGTACACTCTACATTTTGAGTAAATAGAGTTTTAAAGTAATGCATTTGAAAGTGTGTTTCTTGAACTTCCACTCTCATAAAGCAAATCACCATACATATCAAGGTGTGGGTCTTCAAGGTCCCTCAAGAACTTTGCAAGAGATGCAATGGTAAATTGTGATCCCATGTGTACAAATGGTAGGGAAAAATGACCAAAACCTCCTGTGCTATGCCCATGTGTTAGCATACCTGTCAACGACAAACCCAAGTTTGTTCCTGCAATAGATTTTGATTTGACATGTAATCTTGGGATTGAAGTCTTTTCTTTGTCCATTTTATCATGGATAATGCTCAAGTATTCCTTTGGATACCGCTCTTACATAATTCTATGGGCATAGTAGCAATATCTTCCACACATAACAATCTTGTTATGTTTCTTCAGTCTAGCTCGTGCCTTTTCTTCCAGCTCTTTTGTAGTCATTATCTTCATCTGTTCTTTCAACACGATACATTCACTACATTTACTGAAGTTAGTGTTCTTTGAGAATGCCACATCTGGAAAATGAATATTCCAAATCTTGCTCATTGTTGGTTGTGATATTGATGGAAAATTTAGCTCTTGAAGAGCCTCGTTGATCTCTTTTAAAAAATAACTTTGGTTGTACGTTAATGGCAGCAATCTTAAAGGAGCAGATGTTCCATCTTCTTCAAGTCATCATGTTTGGTTCGGTGAAAAGTCTGAATTATCCATTACAATTTTGTGCAATATTTCTATGGCTGCCATAGTATGTGCACGTGGTTTGCATTTGTTTGTGTTACCATGAATTCCTTTGACATGTTCTTGTTGGAAATTATGTTGGTAAGTATAGAAGGTGCTTTGAGGAATATTATGTATTGTGTACCATGCTTTCTTAAAAATAATATCTCCATTAAACCTCATGTCCTTTGCTTTCCTAATAGTAGGAGGTAGGCCATGGCCATGGCTCTTTGACATGATTGTGTTGGAAAGGAATGAATTCAAGACAAATTCCCTAATGTCATTTTTTTTAAAGAGTTTCATACCCCTTCTAGCAGTTGTAATGGCTTTGCTATCCACATGTTGAAGACAATCTTGTTTGCAACATTCATCCATTGCTAAAAGTCAGATTTATTTCTCTTCATCTCTTTGTATTTGAAAGTTTCCAACTTTTTTTGTAGCCACAACTTGTTTAATCCTTTTATATGGCCTCATTGCGTGCATCGCAATTGAGTCTGGATCTTTTTCATTATAAATATCATCGTCCCATGTGTTTAAGGGACTTGTGCCCTCTATAAGATCCCATACCGCCATTTCCTTGAGTGCCTCCTTGAAATTTTCATTCACCCTTAAAATCTCACCTTCATTGTCCACCAACTTATTTATTGGCCATCTAACCAAACAATGTATAGACTTGTCCCCAATCCTACATCTTTCACAATTTCTATCTATGTCTTCCACAAAAACATCGAATTCCTTTTCACCTAACATTTCACCCTCAACCATGTCATCCTCACAGACATTAACTATGATCCCTTTGGCAATGCGCATGCTTGTTCCTATGCATTCATGTGTAAGAGAAACTTTTTTACATGTGAATGTAAGCCTATCTTGGGGATTATTTACTGAATGATCATGACAATGAGGTTCCAAATCTAATTCTGGCCAAATCTCATAAGATCCCAATGCACCCCCTAGTGTATTCTCAAATCCTGTTGGATGTGGCACAAGAGCATCATGTTTTAACACTTTCTCAATGTTAACCACTATGGATCCCTTTTTCACCATCTTGCCATGCACCTTATGACCAATCTCTGTATTGAATATGGATCCTTCACCCACCTTCAATCCACATTGCAAAAGATCTACCTTGTCTCCAATAGAAAATGCAGAAGATACATTTGCATCTACACAGCAAATTAAACAAACTTAGTATTTGCTCAAAAAAAACAAGAAATGTACTATCAAAAACATTTAACATGTGCTTCAAGATTTTAATTTACCTTTGTTATGCCTCAAATATATGATCTTCCATGGATGTAAGTCCCCTTCATCAACATCTTCCACAATCAAATGTGGTTCAATGACATCAATTATCAAAACCATAACATATCCTACATTAAGCCTTTGTCCACCATAATGAGTTGTAGTCTCTGTAGATTCAACCCTTCCTAGTCCAACAACTTGACCATTAATTAGGAGGTCAACAGTCTCCTCTTGTCAAAATTATATTTTCCATTGTAACTCCTCCCAATTTTTGTAACACATTTGAATTGTAGTTTGTAATTAAGGTTAAGCCATATGAAGTGTATGTTCAAAAAATTAATATAGTTGCAATAATTCTAAACAATAGGGTATCCCTTTTGTATGCCACCAAACATTGTTACCCTACATCTTGTGCATGCTAGCAAAAATGAATTTACATATAAATTACACAAAATATATATGAAGAGATAACAATAAGAGATCCAAGGATTATTAGAAAATGATAGATATCAACTCCAATAAAACCACCAAATTCCTATTTGACTTTGGACATGGGACTTATATTATTGATGTATGTGTATGAATGTGCTGGAAATCTAGCTAGAGTTAGCTTCCATTCTTAAAATGTTGTACGTTGAATGAAAGTTAATGCGTGTTAGTTTTAATAATGTATTTTTTCATCTAACAAAATCACATTGTCATCAATCACATTACACCATGATAGAAATTTAGCTATGTTAGTTTTCATAATGTAGTTTTTCATCTAACAAAATCACATTGTCATCAATCACATTACACCATGATGAAAATCTAGCTGTGTTATTTTTCATAATGTTGTTTTTCATTTAACAAAATCACACTGTCATCAATCACATTACACCATGATGGAAATATAGATGTAGTTATCTTTCATTCATAAAACATTGCATGGTGACTAAAAGCTAATTTGTGTTAGTTTTAATATGGTAGTTTTCTGTCTAACACAACCACATTGTTATCAAATACATTACACCATAATGAAAATATAATGGAATTAGTTTTCTTCTAACAACATGGCATGGTAAGTGAAACCTAACATGCGATTGGTTTCATAAGGAATTTTTCCATCTAACACAACTACATTGTCATCAATCACATTGCACTTCGATGGAAATCTAGCTGGAGTTAGTTTTCATTCTTAAAACATTACACGGTTAGTGAAAGCTAAAGTGTGTTACTTTTCATAAGGTAGTTTTTCAGCTGACACAACCACATTGTCATCAATTAGTTTTTCATCTGACACAACCATATTGTCATCAATTACATAGCACCATGATGGAAATCTAGTTACAGTTAACTTTTATTCTTAAAACATTTCACCGCGAGTAAAAGGTAATGTGTGTTAGTTTTTCATAATGCAGTTTTAAATCTAACACAACCACATTGCCTTCAATCACATTGCACCATGATGGAAATGTAGCTGGAGTTGGCTTTCGTTCTTAAAACATTGCACGATGAGTGAAATTTGATGTGTGTTAGTTTTTATAAGGTAGTTTTCTATCTAAAACAACCACATTGTCATCAAATATATCACACCATGATGGAAATATAGCTGAAGTTATCTTTCATTTTAACAACATGTCATGATGAGAGAAAGCTAATGTGTGTTATCTTTCATAAGGTAGTTTTTTATTTACCACAACCACATTGTCATCAATCACATTGTACCACAATGGATATCTAGTTGGAATTAGCTTTCGTCCTTAACTCATTGCACGGTGAGTGAAATCTAATGTGTGTTAGCTTTCATAATGTAGTTTTCTATCTAGCACAACCACATTGTCATCAATCACAATTCACCATGATGGAAATCTAGTTGGAGTTAGCTTTTGTTCTTAAGACATTGCACGATGAGTAAAAGATAATGTGTGTTTGCTGTCATAAATTAGTTTTCCATCTAACACGGTCATATTGTCCTCAAATACATTACACCATGATGGAAATCTAGCTGGAGTTAGCTTTCCTTCTAACAACATGGCATGATGAGTGAAAGCAAATGTGTTTTAGTTTATTGCACCCTGATGGAAAGCTTGCTGGAGTTAGCTTTTGTTCTCAAAACATTGCACGGTTGAGTGAAAGTTAATGTGTGTTAGTTTTTGAAATGTAGCTTTCTATCTAAAACAATCACATTGTCATCAAATACATAACATGATGATGGAAATCTAGCTATAATTAGCTTTCCTTTTAACAATGTGTTAGCTTTCATTCTTAAAGAATTGTACGGTGAATGAAAGCATAATGTGCGTTAGCTCATTGCACCAAGATGGAAATCTAGTTAGTGTTAGCTTTTATTTTTAAAACATTGCATGGTGAGTGAATGTCAATGTGTGTTAGAATTCATAAGGTACTTTTCTATCTAAAAGAGTCACATTGTCATCAAATACATAACACCATGACGAAAATATAGTTGAAGTTAGCTTTAGTCTTTAAATCATTGGACGATGATTGAAATCTAGTGTGTTAGCTTTCATAATGTAGTTTCCATCTAACACAACCAGGTTGTAATCAATCACAATGCACCATGATGGAAATATAGTTGTTGTTAGCTTTCATAAGTTAGTTTTCTATTTAACACAACCACATTGTCATCAAATACATTACACCATGATGGAAATCTAGTTGGAGTTAGCTTTGCTCCTAACAACATAGCCAGATTAGTTTTCTATCTAACACAGTCACATTGTCACATTGCACCGTGATGGAAATATAGCTGGAGTTAGCTTTCAACCTTAAATCGTTGCACGGTGAGTGAAATATAATGTGTGTTCGCTTTCATAATGTAGTTTTCCATTTAACATAGCCAAATTGTCATCAATCAAAATGCACTATGTTGAAAATCTTTCTAGAGTTAGCTTTTGTTCTTAAAACGTTGCAATGTGCATTAACTTTCGTAAGGTAGTTTTTCATTTAACACAGCCACATTGTCATCAAATACATTACATCATGATGCAAATCTACCTGGAGTTAGCTTTCCTTCTAACAACATAACACAATGAGTGAAAGCTAATGTGTGTTAGCTTCCATAAGGTAGTTTTTCATCTAACACAACCATATCGTCATCGATCTTATTGCTCCGTGATGGAATTATAGCTGGAGTTACCTTTCGTCCTTAAATCATTGCACGATGAGTGAAACGTAATCTATGTTAGCTTTCATAATGTATTTTTTCATCTAGCACAATCACATTGTCATCAATCATAATGCACCATGATTAAAATGTAGCTAGAGTTAGCTTTCATTTTTAAAACATTGCACGGTGAGTAAAGCTGATGTATGTTAGCTTACATTAAGTAGTTTTTCATCTAACACAACCACATTATCATCAAATACATTACACCATGATGGAAATCTAGCTGGAGTTAGCCTTTCTTTTAACAACATGGCACGATGAGTGAAAGCTAATATGTGTTATCTTTCATAAGATAGTTTTCCATGTAACACAACCACATTGTCATCAAACACATTGCACCGTGTTGAAAATCTAGCCGGAGTTAACTTTCGTCCTTAAATCATTACACAGTGAGAGAAATCTAATGTGTGTTGGCATTCATAATGCGGTTTTTCATCTAGCACAACCACATTGTCATCAATCACAATGCACCAAGATGCAAATCTAGCTAGAGTTAGTTTTCCTTCTTAAAACATTGCACGGTGAGTAAACTAATGTATGTTAGCTTTCATAAGGTAGTTTTCCATCTAACACAGCCACATTGTTATCACATACAATACATCATGATGAAAACCTAGATAGAGCTAGTTTTCCTTCTAACAACTTGGCACTATAAAAGAAAGCTTATGTAGTTTTCCATCTAGCACAACCACATTGTTATCACATACAATACATCATGATGAAAATCTAGCTAGAGCTAGTTTTCCTTCTAACAACATGGCACTATAAGGGAAAGCTTATGTGTGTTAGCTCATTACAACATGACGGAAATCTAGCTGAAATTAGATTTTTTTTAACATGGCATGATGAGTTATAGCTAATGTGTATTAGCTTTCATAAGGTAGTTTTCCATGTAATACAACCCCATTGTCATCAATCACAGTGCGTTGTGTTGAAAATCTAGTTGAAGTTAGCTTTCATCCTTAAATCGTTGCACGGTGAGTGAAATCTAATGTGTGTAAGATTTCATAGTGTAGTTTTCTATCTAACAAAGTCACATTGTCATAAATCACAATGCATAATGATAAAAATCTACTTGGAGTTAGCTTTCATTCTTAAAACATTGCACAATGAGTAAAGGCTAATGTTTGTTAGCTTTTTCATAAGGTAGTTTTTAATCTAACAATGCCACATTGTCTCATTACACCATGATGAAAATATTGCTGGAGTTATATTTCAACCTTAAATCATTGCACAATGAGGGAAATCTAATATGTGTTACCTTTCATAATGTATTTTTTCATTTAGCGCAACCACATTGTCAATCAAAATGCACTATTTTGGAAATCTAGCTAAAGTTAGTTTTTGTTCTTAAAACGTTGCATGGTGAGTAATAGCTAATGTGTGTTAGCTTTTGTAAAGTAGTTTTCCATCTAACATAGCCACATTGTCATCAAATACATTATACCATAATGCAAATCTAGCTGGAGTTAGTTTTCCTTCTAACATGGCATGGTGAGTGAAATATAATGTGTGTTAGCTTTCATAAGGTAGTTTTCCATCTAACACAACACATCGTCATTGATCACATTGCACTGTGATGGAAATCTACCTGGAGTTAACTTTCGTCCTTAAATCATTGCACAGTGAGTGAAATCTAATGTGTTAGATTTCATAATGTAGTTTTTCATCCAGCACAACCACATTATCATAAATCACAATGCACTATGATGGCAATCTAGCTAGAGTTAGCTTTCTTTCTTAAAACATTGCATGGTCAATAAAACTAACGTATGTTAGCTTTCATAAGGTAATTTTTCATCTAAAACAACCACATTGTTATCAAATACATTACACCATGATGGAAATCTAGTTGGAGTTAGCTTTCCTTCTAACAACATGGCACTATAAGGGAAAGCTTATGTGTGTTATCTCATTACACCATGATGGAAATCTAATTGGAGTTAGCTTTCCTTTAAACAACATGGCATAATGAGTGAAAGCTAATGTGTGTTAGCTTTCATAAGGTAGTTTTCCATTTAAGACAACCACATTGTCATCAAGCACATTGCAACGTGTTGGAATTCTAGCTAGAGTTGGCTTTCATCCTTAAATCGTTGCACAATGAGTGAAATCTAATGTGTGTAAACTTTCATAGTGTATTTTGTCATCTAGCACAACCACATTATCATCAATCACAATGCATCATGATAGAAATCTAGCTGGAGTTAGATTTCATTCTTAAAACATTGCACGGTAAGTAAAGCTAATATCTATTAGCCTTCATAATGTAGTTTTTCATCTAACAAAACCACATTGTCATCAAATACATTACACCATGATGAAAATCTAGTTGGAGTTAGCTTTTATTCTAACAACATGGCACTATAAAGGAAAGCTTGTGTGTGTTAGTTCATTACACCATGATGAAAATCTAGCTGGAGTTAGCTTTCTTTTAACAACATGGCATGATAAGTGAATGCTAATGTGTATTAGCTTTCATAAGGTAGTTTTCCATCTAACACAACCACATTGTCACATTGCACCATGATGAAAATCTAGCTGGAGTTAGCTTTCAACATTAAATCTTTACACAGTGAGTGAAATCTAATGCGTGTTTACTTTCATAATATAGTTTTCTATTTAACACAACTACACTCATCAATCAAAATGCACCATTTTGGAAATCTAGCTAGAGTTAGCTTTTGTTCTTAAAACGTTGCATGGTGAGTAATAACTAATGTATGTTAGATTTTGTAAGGTAGTTTTCCATCTAACACAGCGAAATTGTCATCAAATACATTACACCATGATGCACATCTAGCTGGAGTTAGCTTTCCTTCTAACAACATGGTCCAATGAGTGAAAAATAATGTGTGTTAGCTTTCATAACGTAGTTTTCCATCTAACACAACACATCGTCATTGATCGCATTGCACCGTGATGGAAATCAAGCTAGAGTTAGCTTTCATCCTTAAATCATTGAACGATGAGTGAAATCTAATGTATGTTAGATTTTATAATCTAGCTTTTCATCTAGCACAACCACATTGTCATCAATCATAATGCACAATGATGGAAATCTAGCTAGAGTTAGTTTTCGTTCTTAAAACATTGCAGGATCAGTAAAGCTAAAGTATGCTAGATTTCATAAGTTAGTTTTCCATCTAACACAGCCATATTGTTATCAAATACATTACACCATGATAAAAATATAGATGGAGTTAGATTTTGTTCCTTTCTAGGAGAGTACATTGTGTCCTCTACTATTACAGCCCAGTTGGATATGATTTCCTTCCTCATTGTGGTGGTAAGAGGAAATTAAATGATGTAAAGGATTACTGTGTGTACATTATATTGAATTATAAAGTTAAGCCTTTTGAAACAACAACAAAGAAGTATTTACTAGTTTCATCCAACCTCCCCTCCAAGCATATAGGACATTTCCAAATTTAAATATTCATCTCTATGAGAAAAACTAGAAAACTTGCTGGTTATCTTTATAATTTTATTTCCTAAAGTCACATATACTGAACAAAAGGAGACCCAAGCTCCAAAACTTCTCATAAACTTCCATATTGTGCACCTTTATTAAGTTAAATTCCATACATATATGGAGCAAACGCTTTGTTGGATTCCACTTGTGTAATGATTCAAGGATTCAACTTGACTAAAGGATCCAAATGCTACTACAACAATTGCTACACAATCTACCATGCAAACCTATCCAAACTTGCCATGCGTTCCCCACATGGGTTGAACAATACTCCAAACAAGGCATGAATGGTCACACAGGTAAATCACCCCCTATAGGGCTTTCGTTTCATACACAAGTCCCTAACACACATCAAACCTGGATTTTTTAAGGATTTTATGACTATTGTTTATACTTTTGTCACATTTTGTAATGCAAAAGGCTATATCAAATTTTTATATTGTTATTCTAGGGCACACAATGTACTCAAAACCCCTCCAAATAGTTTGTAAATGAGAATTGAGTTCTCTTACCATCCCTGCTCATGCCCAAAATTGGAGCTTTAACCATCAAAATTGGACTAGAACTTACCAAAGCTAGTTTTATGTTGTTATTCATCACCTTTTAAGACTGAAACATGCCCAAAAATGTATTTCAACCCTTAGATTCAACCCATATTCAAAGGTTATGTCTTGTTACTGCTAATTTATAGTCGAAAATGATCCCCACAAGACAATTGTGAAATCTTTCCTAAAGGCTTCCTGGCCAACTTAGCAGTAACCCCCAAGTAAGTATCTTCAACTTTGTCCAATACATATGCCGCCTTCTCAGCACTGCAGGTTATGGTTTCTTGTGGAGCTAAACTCAAACTCAGACTATATATATGTGTAAATTTTCATTTGAATGGGTTATCCTGAGTGCTCATTACATGCATAAATACTTATATAAAACCCAAAGAATCCATGTTTTTTTTGTGGGAGAGGACGTACATATTTCGAAACCTTCTCATTTTAGGGTTACAGGCCAGGAGGGAGAGGTTGCAGAACAAAAAGAAAGTTTCCCTCTGATGGGTAGGAATGCCCTTGGACCCTTTCCCCCACTTCCATAGCTGACTAGTAAGGCTCTGGATCCATAGTTACTCACTTGGCTACTTGGATTGGCTTATATCCTTGGTTACTCAACTTGGTTACCACCCTATACTCCCTAAATAAAAACAACCCGTTTAACCCATCTGTAGCTTATAATAAAATATCAAATTTTCAACATCTTGGCGCTTCAAGATATCAAAGTTTAGTGTTTTCTTCTTTGAGAAAGCACCATTTTACTTCATTGCCTCCTATTCACCCTCCTTAAGTGTCTTTCTCTCCTTCATGAAAATGAACAGACAAAGGATAATGAATCTACTGACTGCCAACTTTTTTTTACCATCCACCAATTGAAACAAACCCTGATCTTTGACACTTATAAATCATCTTCTTGCACTTCTTGTCAGCAATTAAAATTTGATTATTACTGAAGGAAAACATTGAACTGTGGGATATGCTTCATTATTCAACTAACAGAAAATAATTTTTTCTGTGAACCAAGGACATCATCATAAATAACAACCTCTTACCTCTCATCTGAACTTTCCCACTTCTCAACTCTGCATTTTCTCCACCACTTGAATACAAAATTAGAGTTGGATTTGTCCTCAACAAAATTAATATACCAATCTTTCTAATTAGTAAAATGTTGTGAGAAACTTGAATTGAGGATAACACTCCTACTCTCCACCACCTGGCCTAGGCTGAATTGACAGCTAATCAGCCAGCTATTGGAACGACCTTTTAGTTATTACACAACTGTTGATGAAGTCCAGTTTTTTGACAAACTCACATCTTATCCTTTTATTTAAAAGTACATGCTTATTTTGTGATAAAAGTTTGGTGATAGTTGGCATGCTTCTTTAGTGATTACGGGTGTGCCAATGGGATGCTAGTTAGCATCTCTTGATACAATTTCTCATGTCAATAGCTCTCCTGGATTTACCCAACCAAGTGTTCCTGCTTGTCATTTTTCAAGATTTCCAACCAATAAATTTAAGTATTCTTGTATGATATCTGTTTTCTCCCCAAGATATTTTACTCTTTAGGTCCATCCTTTGGAGGCATTTGTATTAGATCACTATGGATCATAATTCCGTTAGATAGTAGAAGTTAATTCCCACACTCCTCAGAGATCATTTACCGGTAATGTTAGGCTTTCTGGTAAGTAGCTCATTTTTTTGATGAATTTGTACCCAACCTCCATAGTTTACCCTCAGCCTTACTAACTGCTTCAATGCTACCAAGTTATTCTGTAATCTCCTAATTCTTGTCTCTTGTCCAACCACCTCTGCTCATACTTTTCTTGATGAGTCCAACTCTTGTATTTTTCTCCAGGTCTAAGCTACTATTTCAATGCTTCTAGGTTATTCGGCAAGATTCTAATTGTTGCCTCTTATCTGGCAGCCTCTATTTTCCCATAACACATTGTTCAGGGAGTCATCCAATGCCTTAAAGGAATAGAAATTTTTAAAATTTAATTAGCAATCTCTTTTGGGAGCTTTTTTCTCATAGTCTTCCTATTTGTAGCATTTAACATCCAACATCAATTGTTTTTCGGGTACCTTATTAGTGAGGGGGACTTGTTAAACAATTTTTAATCCTTGGTGATGGGTCAGTGTTTGAACCTGTGATAATATCATGAATTCAACGTACATGAACTCAAGTGCCCTTACCTATACATTAACCATCTGTTGGACTACCTTTCCAGTGTTGCAGCAACTGCTAGCTTCCTGAGACTCATGAAGAGTTGAAATTTGGTCCAAAGGGCACAAAGCTAGATTCCCACACAGATACCAGGACTGTTAAACTAACGTATAACACTAATACTTTGTAAGGAATATTTATAACTTATAAACCTCCACAATTCGGTGTGCCTATGGCTTTCAACAATGCTCACAAACTAAATTCCAACTCAGCAATACCAGCAGGATCATATGGCCACTCAATTAATTTACATCCACAGCCAAATACATCATTTTTAGTGGCAGTTGTATCATCATCAAGTGCTACTTCTGTGAGGTATGATCCTATGCATACATCTTTAGGTCAAAATATGCCAACTATGGCACAGTCTGGTGGAACATTGGATCTATCAAAACCTTTCACTCGGGCTGAAGAAACTAGCCTCATTTCATTGGAGGCTCTGCAAATGAAATCTTCTTGTTCAACATCATCTGCTACCGAGAGAATTTATGGTTCAACTCCTTTAGTTGTTTTAGTGGCTGTCAGTGGAGACATATTTGGTTCACAATTCACTATTGTGACTGAACTACCAGCTACAAAGAAGTTTGATGCTACAGTTAAGAATTTGCCAATGAACATGCCTAGCCCAGAAACAGTTGTTCCTAATGAAAATATTATTTTAACTTCTGTTTCTGTCCCTGGCCTGGAACAAAATAACTCTTTTCAGGACAAGAAGAATAGTGAATGTGTGAAGTTAATAGTTCATGTAACAATGGAAAATATGAGAAAGATAACTAAATCCAAGAAGAGAAATAAAAAATAGCAGCTGTAGCAACATGCACCATCAACTGCTACCCTGCATCCGAGCCCTAAGACACATTTCGAATCTAAAGAGGAGGGTGTCTTAGAGATATTGCTTAGTGAACTTGGTCATTGTAATGGGAAGGTAGATAAATCTTTGACTGATCACATTTCATTACCTACGTCAATGGCTACTTCAAGTTTATCCCCACAGAAGGCACAAAACCCTAAGTTGCAGTGCACAGAAGTCTTCATCTACAGTAGCTAAAGTTGATGACATGAATGTCTCCTCAGGGGCTATTGCTAAGCTGGTCAGAAAGGATTTAGGAAAGATTATACCGTTTCCATTGCCGGAGCATGGTTCTATAGTCTGTTCATCCAATTTAATTAGTGATTCATTAAGGACATGCAAAATATGCACAAAAAAATAGACATCAGTACAGAAAGAAAATCACATGGAAATTCCATCCTTGCAGAAAACTGGCACTTCAGAACCTATGAGTGAGATCTCAGGTAAGGATACATGCATGGGGATATCTGTATCGGTTGCAGATTCAAGGACTGCAACTGAATTTGCCAGTCAGGGCAAGCCTTTATGGAACCTTTAGTGATTATGGACATAGGTTCCATAAAAAAAACGAATCATATTATGGACGTAGTGAATGATTTAACATACCTCGGTGAAGGCAAATAATTGGAATATGTGGGTAGGTAGTGCATAGAGTGTTGTAAGGTTGTATGGAGTGAATGCTACCAATTTCCCACATGCCTATTGAAAGAACCTTCAAGGCATTATAGGTTTAGAAATCTAGTTGATAAAACTTGTGGTGGTAGAAATCCTTGTTGGGCATCATCTTCTCTTCATTGAGGCTAGTTTACATGGATTTATACCCAAGGCTATACTAGTGGGAATTAATGTTCCATTATATTCGTTCCTTGTATAAGTTTGTTGAGTTTGATAGGATGACTTAATAGTATTGCAGCACTTGAAGGGCTTCCTCTATGGAGGCTTATTACCAACTCTTCAGATTCCAAAACATGTCGATCCTGTAGGTGTTGTTGGTGCTATAAGTAGGATCCTTTACAACAGAATGCTGGCTACCATTTCTTCCATAGTTGTTCTTCAATTATAAAGTTTGCAAAGTCATAGATTTCAGGGCAATAGCCGTAAATCTCCACGATGCAACGTCCAAACCTAGATTGCAGAACAGTTCAACAATCCTCCGCACAGATTAATACTCAAGATGCAACGATCCCTCTCAAAGAAGAAGCTAACTGTTGAAACAATGGGTAAATGCTAAACCTTGCTGAGAATCCTCCCAAGGATATCTATGCTACCCTAATGAAGCATGAATATAGTGGGACGTTTTAAAAAAAGCTTGTCTTAGCTGATCCATACTCCGCAATACACACTGATTTGACCACCCTACAAGGTTATCCCAAGGCTACAGCTCCTATAGAAGGTGATCCAAGGGTGGCTCAAAGATTCAAAAGGATAGGCACAACAAATAAACCTCTTCAACAGGCATGCAAACTCTTCAAATGCATCTCCAAGAGTATTCAAACAGACCACAAGAAGGAATGCTGATCAATGCTTTGTTTGGCTGCTACCATATGAACCCTATAATTTCTGTTTAAAAGTGATGGCCTGAAGTTTGTTTATTCAATCACCCTCCAACAACAGCCTTACTTCCCAATGAGGTTTTAATCGATGAACTTCTTTTTAGATCTAGACTGCTACAAATCATTTTCAAGTCACATGTTAGATGATGCTTAGACTGCTGCACATGAAATGACGCCTAAAGGATGCCCAGAATTGAAAATAAGGCTTCCTCTACATAGGAACATGATCAGATTTTCCAATGGAGACCAATAAATTTCACCCAGAACATAGCATAATTGCTTCTCAGCACATAGCATTAGCCCAGAATTGGCTTTCTGCTCATTCTTTGCAGCTAAAACACGCCTAGAACTACTATTCAATTGCATAAGTCAGCCCACAATATGGATAGGACGCTGCTTTCTGCTACTACACATGCCCAGAACTTATGGTACTACTGATTGAGGTTTGTAATGCACCTAGAGGCTAGAACTGCTCCCTAAATATTGTTTAGAGACTTAGAATAGTTCATATAATGTCCAGGTTTGGGATTTATGGCTGTTTTCATGCCCATATATGTTACTCTCTTGCTGTCTTTGCCCACAATCAGCCCAGAATTAGAAATGAATGCTGTTTTAGGGATGTTTAAGGCCACAAACAGACCCAAAATTGCCCATAGTGCTGTAAAAATGGTATAGAATTTGTCCCTCTACATACCTAGAAACCTTGAGAACAGCCCAGAACTCCTCATCAAAATTGAAGGTAAACACCCTACGCAAACAGGGGGGTAACAGAACATAAATCTCGTCTTCTATTGTTATTATTTTTTGCTTCATGTGAGACGTTTAGGATTGGGAGCTGGATTGGGTGTTGAGCCCAATGTGGTTTGGGTTTTGGAACTTAACTTGGATGGTATAACATGGGAGGTACTAAAGCATGGTTGTCTTGTGAAATAATATAGAGATTGGCTAAGAACTAGTTTAAGTAGGAAATATGTGGTGCCTAGTACCAATTGGGGGTTCCCATTGGAATGGAGAAAATTGTTGATTCATGGTAGGAAAACAACAATTTTTAAAATTTGTTCTTCGTTACTCAACCCTTATTGTTGATATTTCTGCAGGTTTGTAGACTCAGAAAGATCAATACAAATGTAATTGTTCCTTGAGAAATATGGACTCATATCTTGGTTGATTTATGGGTAGATCCATTGCAATAAATTCAACTCTTTAAAGCCGATCCCAAAAGTGTGGGTTTGTTAACCTTGTCAAATAGGGCATCTTGATATATTTAGTTTTCCTCAAGGGTGGATATCAAGGGTGGTTTCCCTAAATTCTAGTAATGAAAAATAAAAAAATATTTGGCCTTCTAAAACACACATGTAAAAAGAATAATAAAAACACAAATACTAAAAATAACATTAAAATAAAAAATCATAAAAAATAAAACAAAATCATAGAAAAAAAACACAAAATCATAAAAAAATCTCAAAATCAAAACGCACAACAAAGAACAAAACCGGATAAAAATATCCATTTGTTTATGGTTTTTGAATCATATCAGTTTCCAACTAGGGAATCCATTTCCTGTATTAGTGGGGGTGGATTTGGTTGAAGGAATCATCAGGGTTTACATTGGAATTGTTTATGATGAAAGGAAATAACTCGCCAGGGTCAGGCATCATTTCCATCCATCAGAAATGATTTCACCTTGAATCACAAACTAGAAAAGACAACGCATGAACTCTGGTTTTGTTAGGGGCAGGCAGGGGAAAGGGCAAGGAGGGCGCCACAGGAGAAGGACTCCTAAACCCTACAATTACAAAAAACCCAACTTAAGCATTTCACTTACTTGAGCATCATGTTTTAACATTTCAGAGAGAAGAGAGGCGCATCCATTCTCATTTGAAACTAACATTCAGGATGTACAGTGGTTTTTATTAAAAGTTAGAGGCATGTCAATTCCATTTCCTAGTGAGAAGGGCATACTACACCTTGATACCAGTCCACTGGAAGGTGAGTAACTCCAAACACAACCAATCTTGTTGTATACATTGTATCATATGTTCTTGCATAAATGGAAGTGAGCTTGCATGGTTTGGTTTAAAGTTTAAACTTTCAATCAACATATAACAAATGTCTGAAGATCAATCTCATTCTCAATAGCATGTGTTTGTATGAAGAGTGTACAATCTCTTACATTTCCCTTGAGCATATATGACACATGGGAAGCTCCTGAAGTGTTCCAAAAGGAGTTTAGGGAGCATTCTCTATGGCTCAAGTCTATTTTTCAGAAAAATAATGTATTTAATATGTATACATATTTATACATAGTCTAATACATGGTTTATATGCTTATTTAAGAAGAGCATGTTAACCATACCTAAGCCCTGCTTCTTCAGACATTGGCTATACAGAATTTGAACTTTGAATGTAGATAGTGTATCAATGCTCGTTGTTTTAGTTAGATACATATAGTCATTAGTCTATTTTATTTTAGAGACAGCCTACAAGTGGTTGCAGAAATCTGAATAACTGATGAGTGAACTTGTATCTGTTTATTGTAAAGCAATTGTATTTACTATTTAGTAGGCAATCATATTAAATCCCTAACTAATCAGGGTTCCCAAACTTCCAAATTTACAGGTATTTAGGATGTTTCCAAACATGTTTCCCTTTATTAGCAACCTATTTGTGGCATACAACCCCTGTTCAAACAGATAAGAGGCTATCTAATATAGTGATGCCTGCTTTAATATAGGGCCTGGATACGTTGAAGCAGAGTCTCAAGTAGCTTCCAGCAATACACCACCGCTAGCAAGTTTTTGATTTGTCCAATCGCCTAACACTTATCACTTCAACCTGGGCAAGGATTTCATGGTGCAAAGAGAGGAAATAGTGACCATATAAAATATCAACAACAAAAATACCCTGTTGATTACACAAAGGCCTGTAGATATGTTGTACGTAAAAATATTGGAGTTCAGGAACACAAATGAAGAGATTTGTTCTCAATAGGAAACTAAGACTTAGTTCAAGCCTTGAACAAAGCTAGTTCGAGGGGGCACGAGACCGCCCCACTTGCAGCAATTGACGAAGTAGTATACAATAGGATTGCCAAGAAAGGCACAAGAAAGACACAGGAGATGAACTTGAAGGTAAGGGTGCTACCCACTTCTCCAGAACCCAATACTGAAACAATATACCAACAGCAGCAAGTTCTACCTATGTCCAATGGCCCCACGTTTATCAGTTTAATCTAGGCATAACCTTGACCTTGGTTACCTTTTATGGGCTTCTTCAAAATGGCATAACTTTGACATCTAGAGACTATTTTCAATGTTGTTTTCCGAAGCATCTACTTTTAGTTTAGTTCTTTCCCTATCACCATGCGGATCAACCTCAACTGCCACATGGCTCCTTGGTTACATTTTATGCCTTTAGAGCATAGCTTTGACATCTAGAATCTGTTTTCAATGTTGGTTTTTCTAAACTATCTATTTTTTTTAGCTCTTTCCATCTAGACATTTATGTTTTACTTTTGAAGCCATCTTATGCAAACAAACAATCTGTCCCCACATCATCCTTGCCAAGGGCTTAGATTATCCAACTTGAGACTGTGTTCCACCCTGTTTATTTCTTCATTGGGTTAGGAATTTCTCTGTCTCGGCAAAGGGGTGAGTCTGGTATCCATATCACAAACTACATATTCTCATTGGATTCTCACTTTTTGGTGTTTCAGTATGCTTATGGCCCCAAACATAACATCCAGACAATATTTGCACTTGACTTGCTTTGATCCACCTGGAGACAATGTTCACATGCTTGATCAAGAGTCCTATTAGGTTTGGACTTAGGCACCATGGATAAGAATCAAGATTGGCAGAATTATGGCAGAATACCCATGCAATAGAAATGCATGGGAACATAGAAGCATTTAACCCCTAATGTTTACAAGTGGCAGGATAAACATACAATGTACCTACAATATTCATTAATCTCAAAGGAGAGAATCCAAATATGACTTTGGGATAATGAATGGACCAAGTTAATCCCTCTTTCTTCTTAGCAGCCTAAAAAACAATATCGTCAATAGTGTAGTAAATAATGGGAACATGTAGCCTAGGAATTTCTTCATGATAGGCCCTTCATGTGGCCATTAGTAGAACATATTATGGCCATTACATGCCAAATTTTGTATATTTGATTGTGTAAACAAGCCAAGGGATGTTAAGAAAGAAAACTCACTATTCTTTCGTGAGAAATAAACCAACGTGAGGTATCAAAGAAAACATTGTGAGAAGTGACAATGTATGGCGAGATACTGAACATTGTTGTGGTCACTTGAAAACCAGACTTATTATGTGAAAATGGAAGACAGTGGGTTTCTAAGGAAGTACAAACAAAATAAAATGTTGTTGAAGGATTCCATGAATGCTTGAAACTATTTTTTTTAGCATCCTCATGTGATTTTCATGGCGATTCCATGGGTTTGTACATTTTTCAGTTATGACTATTTCTTGATTTATATACCATGTGGGTTTGTGCAAACTAGTGCTCTGTGAAGTAATCTTGAAGGTGTAAGGTGAAGCAAGAAACTGAAGGAACTTTATTACTCTGTGATATGAAAACAAAATCATAAAAAAAATCTCAAGTCTAGGGAGCATCCTCTATGCCTCAAGCCTATTTTTCAAGAAAATAATGTATTTAATATGTATACATATTTATACATAGTCTAAGACATGGTTTATATGCTCATTTAAGAAGAGCATGTTAACCATACCTAAGTCCTCCTTCTTCAGACGTTGGCTATACAGAATTTGAACTTTGAATGTAGATAGTGTATCAATGCTCGTTGTTTTAGTTAGATACATATAGTCATTAGTCTGTTTTATTTTAGAGACAGCCTACAGGTGGTTGCAGAAATCTGAATAACTGATGAGTGATCATAAATATCAATTAGAATACATAACTTTGGCTCTTTCTTATAGTTATGTAGTGTTGGTACAAAGGAATGTATATGTTCTTCGGGGCAATTTGGTAATGGATATATCTCTATTCTGGAAGCTATTAGAACCATGTAGTATCCTAATATACAAGTCAATCATCTTCAAATAAGTTGGATCAATAAATATTTACTGACAACAAAGAGGGGTAAAATTTGACCTATTTTTTTTTTACAACATCGATCAAGAAAATTTTAAATCCTAGGGATCCCATTTAGAACTAAATATTTAGGCATATACAATCAGTAGGGGAAAAGTAGGAAATGGAAGAATTAGATATTTCCATTGAACCATTTTTATTTATTAATACTATAACTTATTTTGTCTTGCAGTTATTTTGCTTGGACTACCTACGTTTGCATCATGGCAAGAATTGAAGGTTTATAATCATTTTCTAAAAACTACTCATCGTCTAGAGGACCCAAACCTCTCCAAAATTGTTTGACCTCCAAATTTAAGTTGGTTTCAAGGGTAAATACTTTGTACTTGTCAGTTTGTTTGTTTAGTAAGGAAAAGGTTTGAGTCAGTGTTAGAGGTTACATGTTCTCTCTTCAAGCTATAGACCCCCTCAACCATTTAATCTATAATCTAGAGGTTTACCTCTGAGATGACACTTTCCAGATGCATTTCTAGTCTTATTGAAATCTCTGACATTCATAAAGATATGCTTCCTTTTATGAGAAACGATCTCTTGTTTCCCCTCATGATATGGTCATAGATAGCACATAAGTAACAAGGAGATAACCCTTGATGAATCCAACTTACTTGTCATAGAAATGGAGTCAATATTCCACATTAGATATCAATTCCCAAATACCAAATTTCATTAGCTTTCAATCTCCCTAAGTTGTCTTCATAACCACACAACACTTTTAATTCTCTTAGTCCTCTTCCCTGTCATTATTTTGTATGCCCTTTCAAGTTCTTTTAAGGGAGACACGAAAATCATATGACTGGATTAAATGCTTATATTTGATATTATCATTCATCTCAATTACTAATGGATTGTAAATGAGAATTTGAATTCCTGGAAGCTTCCATCAGCTTATATTAATAAGACATCTCTAAGGATGGAACAATATTAATTGGAAATCCTGTAAGAAATGGAGGAAATCTCATAATCGTAGCTTCAGAAATAAATACTCCAAAGATTTAATTTCTGCTTTTGATTTTGAGCTGGCAAAGCTCAGGGCTCAAATGTAACTCTGTGCTTATATAAAGAGGATATCTTATCACATATGCAAATTCCTTATGATCTAAGGCTATTTTGTTTTTCAATTATGCTACCTTTAGCCTCTCTTTAGAGCTCCTTGGAACCCCCTTTTTATAAGTCAGTTATTCAAAGTGGTACAATGCTACCAGATGCCTCATTTGAGAAACAGACCTCTATGACTAAGCTTTATACAGGTCTGCAAAAACTTTCATATTCCTTTTGCTGCTGGGTACTTTGCATATAGCATAAGTGTACGAGACTTTCAACTATTATGCACTTGTACATGTGCCCATTTTTTTACCGTTGCTAAGGGTCTTGTGAAAAATGCTTTTCAAGCATTTCCTACAGGAAGCCACATTTCCTAAATATTTAAGAATAAGCCTTGCACTACCATGTAGGCTAGAGCAATGTATAGAAACGGAAAAAATAATCATCATGATCCATAGCCTGTTAGAAATGAAAGAAATCTGCTAAATCGTGCAAATAAATCATCCTAAGGTTTCAATTATATTTTTCTATGCTTATATAAAGAAAATATCTTATCACATATGCAAATTCATCACAATTTAAAAAGACAACTGCAGGTTATTTTGTTTTTACCATATATTCCATCTTTAGCATCTCTTTAAAGTTCCTTTGAAAGTCCTTTTTAGTGTAACTCGCTTGTCTAGATTGATGCAATGGTATCAGATGTAGTATTTGAGAACATGGCCCTCTATCACTAGGTTTTATACAGGTCTGAAAAAAATTTGATATTCCTTTTGCTGTTGGGTACATTGTGTGTAGCATAAGAGTGTATGAGACTTTCAACTATTATGCACTTGTACATGTGCAATTTTTTTCATCCTCTTAAGTGTCTTATGAAAGATGTTTTTCAAGCATTTCCTAGAGAAGGCCAGATTTCCTAAATATTTAATCCTTGCACTACTGTGTTGGATGGAGCATTCTCTATAAGAAGAAAAAATAATCATCGTGATCCATTTTATTCTACAGATCTTTAGGAAGAATTAATTGGAAAGCCTCTTAAAAATTGAAGAAATTTGTTAAATCATAGCTTCAGAAATCAATTGTCCAAGGGTTTGATTTCTCTTTTATTTTGAGCTGGCAAAGCTCCTGGATCAAACGTAACTCTGTGTTTATTAGACACTCACATTTTTGCAATGGTTTGGGAGATCCACACCCTCTGGAAAGGTAAATAATGCTTGGATAGAAGTCTGGCTACTGCCCGGAACTCTCTGTCTACTTCCCAAGCCCTCTTTTCGAGCCCTGTCTTCCTTCCCGGAGGTATGTCTACCCTGCATGAATCCCTGTCAGCCTGCCCGAAGTTGCTATTTTTCCTACCTAGACCCTATCTGCCATGCCCGAGCTCTGCTACTTTCCCAAAACCCTGTCCGAGCATCACTGCTACCTGTCAGAAGTCTATAGCAGGCAGACTATGGCTGCCCGAGGGTGGTAGCAGGCAGACTATGGATGCCTGAGGGTGGTAGCATCCTGCCCAAGGGTGTTGGAAGTTGCCCAAGGGTGTTGGCAGCATGCCTAAGCCCTGCTAAGGCTTGTTGTGAGTGACGAAGGGCAGAGGGAGGTGCCTAGATAGGAGATCTGGCCTACTTGTGAATAGACCGAGACTGCCCGTGAGGGAAGAAGGTTTCCCGTGAGAATTCTAAAGGTGATTTGAGGGTTTAGAAGAAACCTTACCTTGTGAAAAGAGAGAAGGTGTTGCTGCTGTTGTTCATTAATAGTGAAACCCTAGTTTAGGATTCGATTGTAAAATAGTGGGTGCCCTAGCTAGAATCCTCCATGCTAGGGCATAACCACAAAAGATGTCCTCCACAATGTGAGTGAAAATCTTCCTTGAGTAGTTGTAGGATCATGAGCAAGTGTGTGTAACAAAATGAAATGGATTGATCTTCTTTTATATTCTTTGAATCACTTGTAAGTGGACCAAAACTTAAAAGAACAAAATAATATTATTTTATTATCTTATCTTTTTTACTTTTACCTTTAGTGGTACTAAAAGGTATTTTTGCACTTTCACTTTGACTCCTTAGTGGTACTAAGGGTCCTTATTATTTTTTACTTTTACTTTAGCCTTCTTCAAGTGCCCTGTGGTCAAAACAAGTGGTCAAGGTGGTCCTTCATCCCTACTCAAAGTACGTCATCATAAACAGAGAGAATTACTAATGATTTTATCTCACACTCTATGTGACACCAAGATCGGGTACTAGGTGTCTTAACCAAGGGTAGCTAAGACTTGGAGAAGATCACAAAGCCCACATATCGAGGGTCAAAGTGTCTCACATGACCAGACTCGGTCTGGGGCTTATAGTTATATCCTCGTAACAGACCAGGTGCATTAGCCATAAGCTGCATAATTTGACCCAAGGTCAAATACTTGGTAACAGACCAAGTGCCTCCATTCTCCTGAATAATGGTCCTCAGCCTTAAGCTGAGTCCCCCAGTGCTAGACTGGTTTGTCTTCCTGTTAACTGAGCAGGTGCCTCCATTCAAAGAATGGCCACTCATTTCTAGGTTGAGTAGCCCAGTGATAGACTGGTTCCACATATTGGTCCCTAACCAGATGTCTTCATTCAACAGAATGGTCACACAACTCTAGGCTGAGTCCCCTAGCACTGGACTGGTTCCACATCCTAGTCCCTGACTAGATGTCTCCATTCAACAGAATGGATACTCAACTCAAGGTTGAGTCCCCCAGTGCTGGATTGGTTCCATATCCTGGTCCTTGACCAGATGTCCCCCTTCTCTTAAGAGAATAGCTCTCAATGTTGCTCAAGAAAAATCAACATTGGTAGCTGACTAGGTTCCTCCATTCAATGAATGGCACTCAACTCTAGGCTGAGACCCCCAATCCCAGACTGGGTCAAATCCCCGGTAAATGACCAGGTGCCTCCATTCTCCAAGAGAATGGCCCTCAGCCCCAGGCTGAGTCCCCTAGTCCCAGACTAGGTCAAATTCCTAATAACTAACCAGGTGCCTCCATTCAAAGAATGGCCCTCAGCCACAGGATGAGTCCCCTAGTCCCGGACTGGGTCAAATTCCTGGTAGCTGAGGAGGAGACTCCATTCAAAGAATGGCCCTCAACACCAGGCTAAGTCCCCTAGTCCCAGACTAGTTCAATTCCCTGGTAGAGTGAATAATTGTCCCATGTAGAGTGAATAATTGTCCTACATGGGTCATATTATTGTTTTTATAATATTTCTAATGACATGGATGGTTCTTAGGGCCTTTGTAAGGTTTAGGAATAAACAACGAGGATGTAGGCCCTAAAATATTCATCTTTATGTCTAGTGGACATGCACATGGTTCTATATCACCTCACATGCCTTGTAAATGGAATCTTTCGCTTTCAACTAGGATATGGGTGCCATTACAATGTTTTTAGAATAGATTATGGGTTTTGGTTCATTAACCATGTTGCACAAACTAAATCCATGGTATTTTCTATTATGCACGAAAGTAATCTTTTAGGGCTAATGCACCGAGAATGGGGCTCTAAATTGTCCTCGTAATTATATTTCTATGCATAGGTCTAGAGTTTTGGAGGTAATATTGGTTGAGGATTAGGAATAAGGGATATGATTTCATAATGTTTAATAAAACAAAGATACCTTTGAAGTGACAACTATGATATAGGCTCCTCATTGGAGTAGCAACCACCTGGTGTAGTTCCCTACTGAAATAGATTGGACCTCTAATACACAATGTTTTAGGTTGCTACCCCTCATTAATGACTAGACAAAATCTATGTGTTTGGATACTACCCGTAAGAGGATCAAGGGATAAAAATGGATAGATATAATAGCTACCTAGTACAATTGCCCTTTGAAATAGAGTGGTTTTGGTTCACACTGCTTCGGGTTGCTACCCCTCATCAATGGCAGGAAAATGTCTACATGTTTAAATACTACCTGTAAGAGGATTAAGGGTAAACTTGGATTACAACTTAGTACAACCCCAAATTTGGAGCACACTTGCATCCTCAAACAACTAATTGATAGAAAACTGCAAATTCAGAGAATTAATCTAACTTACAGGAAACCATTAAGTATTACAGGAATTCATCGAGCATTACCAGAATTTATATTGAAAGGAATTTGATGGCACAACGTCAGATTCCTGAATATTTTGTATGAAAATACCCTGGTTTATAAATGCACACTCTGTTCTGGAACAACGACCTTCAAACGAATCCCTAATCAATAGAACTCTGGGTACATCGCACCACCAACACGATCATGTGTAACTTCAACCGTAATCTGGATAAATTCCACATATCGATTCAATGTCTAGAGCTACCACGATTTTCAAGTGCTGAGATGAATGATTCTCTTTATCAGTTAGATTTTGAAATGCCATTCCTCAGTTATCAATGATTTGGTGTTCTCCTCAAGCTATGATATTGGATCGCAGTTCTAATCTGAGCATTCTCCAAACACTACACCTATGATTTGACCTAAGAATCTCTACAATCTAAAAAAAATCTTTCATACATTAGTATCTTCCTCCTCTCTTCAGAAACCGGTTGATTATTCCTGCATTGAGCCCCTCCTCGAAGGATCAAGGCAGTCGGGCTGGCATATTGGGGGGGAAAAAGGTTATTTTTTTTTTGTTTTTTTCATTTTCATTATATTTTATTTATTTTTGTTTATTTTATATATTTGTCTTTTATATGATTTTTTTTAAAAGACTAAACATTTTTCATTATAGAGTACTTGAGTCAGTTTCCTAAATTTTAGGAACCTACCATCAGGCACCTAGTTTCCATCAATGTATTATATATGTCCTTTAAAATGATATCCATGTTGATGTAATTGTAACTTTGGAATGTCTTTTAAAATGATATCCATATTGATGTAATTGTAACTTCGGAATGTATTCATTCGTATATTTTATGTACTGTACCTTGATGTTTATTCCGGGATGTGTCTATAATGTATTTGAGTCATGTCATGCCCCGATGTTCCTATCGGGAGGTTCTATAATGTAAAAAAGTCATGTCAAGTCATTATGGGTAAGTCATGTCAGGTCATAAGCTCTTTGCACATAAATCCCTATTGAACCAATTTAGATTTTTTATCCCCCGTCCTACCATCAGTTTCACTAAATGAATATCCCGTGATTTACTGTAAGCTATGTGAATATTCAAGAAAAGTCAAAGCAATTTTTTTAGTAAATGACTTAACTCCACAGTGAGGCTCTTGAATGGAAATGACTCCATAGGCCTCAACGACTGCTTCCTTCTTAGCAACTTTAGCATGGACATATACAACTTTCTACCCCTATTTGAAACTTTTGATTACTTAAAAAACCCTAAAATCCCCTCAACTCATTAAGAACATACAACCCCTACCCCTTTAGTACTAGGATGCATATTGTATTTGGATACATCAATCTTTTCAGTCCCAATAATCTATACCAGATCTCCCCTGTCTTCACTTAAGTTTACAATATGAATAGAGGAGGAGATCCCTTTGTCCATCTAACTAGCTAACCCTAAAAAATGGTTTAGGGGAGAATTCTAAGGATCTATTATGTTGGATAGATTGGAAACAAAATCATGAGATCCCCCCCTTACATTATAGGATCTTCATCCCCTGATCCAAAATTTAAATAATATTCAAACAAATGTCAATTTGTAGGAGCCTTGTGGGATTCTAAATGAATTGTAACTTGAGGGATATCCACTGCTTTTGAACTATCCGCGAAGACTTGTGGGACTTATGGAACTTTATCAAAATCCTTTGATTAATGACCTGGAGCTATAGGCGCAAAATGTTCCTAAGCCTCTCTTATAAACCCAAACTTTGTCACCACACCCCTCGATTTGTGAACACAATTTTGTTTCCAATTTGGTAGACTAAATTCCTCCAAAATATTTCCATAAACATGGCACCTCATACAACAAAAGGGAACCAATGTTTGTACACATTATAGACCTCGTTTTTTCAAAGCAATTGATTTCAACAAGCCCTCTTTTAAATCTAAAGTAACAAGGATACAAGCAACATTCAATTTCCAAAAACCATAAAAGATAAACCTAATTTCCATGAATACTTCTTCATACCAGAATGTCAATGGAAGGCTTCAAAATTTAACCCAAATTGAGACATATTCCAGTCTCTCATTTTTCATGTAAAAATTTGGGGTCCACCTTTTTAGGAGTAGAGGTTGAAAACCCCACTTAGAATGATGGTTTAATACCCTCTTTGCAACTTTGAGATACCAAAACACCATTGCTAACCACCCTCAAGACAAAGAGAAACATATTGGAGAACAACCCATAAATGGATCCCAATTAGCCTTCATCCATTCTTTAGGGGTGTTGTTCCCCATTCACCTACCTTGGAACCTCCCAACAAGTGTTGCACTTTCTAATCCCATAACCTCATTAAATTTTATGTTCTCTGTAATACCCCAATTTTCACACCCAAAATGTAATTAATCATATGATGTAAATATGCTAAGTATAGATTCCTAGTGTGGTGCTCAAGGCCAAGGCCTCGCTAGTGAATGCAATATGCATTATAAGGTAGATATATCTATTGATACATGTGGTTGGATTGTCATGATGACACTTCATTTTTGAATACATAAATAAAAACCTCAAAATTGTATTTAATGAATGTGAATCTTACAAATTACCTCTACTTAAAACAAGTGAGAATGTCATATATCGCAAAACACAAATTGGAAAAGAGGTTGTTAACAGAGTTCACCCATCTTGAGATATGTATCCAGACCCACTTAACTACGTGAATGATCCAATGCACTTCAAAATATTTGTTAGATCACTAATGGTCTTTCACCTTCAATCCAATGCCTTCACTAGCTCTACATGACAAATGTCTTCAATGCCACATTCTTCCTTTCCTTCACCTTTGTACTTTAGAACAAGAATTACTAAATAAATTCATGCCGATATGCAATTCTCCAGCTGCAAAATATGACCGCGACATTGTAGGATTTGTCTTCAATGTTGCTAATAAGGCTTATGAACAAATCAAGAAGCCTCCCAAGGGTGGCTAAATACCTTCGGTTGGGTCCTCTACATCCTTTTGGTCTTGACCTCTACACAGTATAAATAATTGCAATAAAATAGACTGGATTTTCATTTTGGCAATGCACAACTCCCCCCTGGTGCAATGGTAAAGACATGGGATTATGTCGTTGGAGGTCGTTTGTTCAAATCCCTTGCATATTGGGATTTTCCATCCATCCGAATTTGAATAATTAAATATAATATGATTCTTTTTTTTATAATAAGTCATATTGTCGATACAATAGTTAGGTGCGTTGGTTGTATAGGCAGAGGTCATAGGATCAAACCCATGGATCCCCAGTTTTTCACCCAAATAGCAACATAATAACTTTAAATAAAAGTTTCCTATATCACATGAAAAGTGATACTTGTGGCACGCTAGTGAAGTCGATTGGATGTTAGTTGAGAGGTTTGGAGTTTGAATCCCACTTCGGTCCAAAAGGATTAGGACCATTTGTGCTAATTTGCACTGCCATGTGTCTGCCATTGATTGGCCCATTTGGTAGCCATGTGTCCACCAACTCAACCACCACCTCAACACCCAGTCATCATCCAGTCACCAGTCGTATTTCCATGTCAACATCATACTACCACATCAACATTGTATTGCCACGTCAGCTGCCCAATCATCATCCATCTATCTTCCACGTCAGCTACCACATCATCATACAATTGCCATGTGATCGTACAGTCTATCATGTTTCACAATGGGATTGGTGACACATCAGTTGTCCATACATCCATACATGCCACATGTCATTTTGAGATGCCACCACATCATTTGGTCATACTATTTGTACTGCCACGTGGTAGTCTCTAGGTATTCCATGTGGCACCCCTCTAAGATTTTTGTATGTTTGTACAAAATTTCGGAATTCTATAACTTCTTCATACAATGTCCGTTTGAGCCCATTCAAGCATTGTTGGAAATCTCTTGATGAGCCCATTCAATCCTCATTAGCTTTGCTTCCCTCACCAACAAATGGAACCTTTGAAACAAGTCTTCCTTTTTTCTTACTAGGATTGGGTGAGAGGATTGAGAAACCATAATTCAATTCTACCTAAAATGCTTGAAAGGCACACAATATCTCAGATTCTTACTGCACTCTCTAGTAAGCATTGTAAAGGTTGGGTTTCATGCGGGAACTATGGATTAGTGAAGGAAATGCATTCCTTGTATAGTGTGGGGTAGTTAGAAGGAGTGTCATGTCTATGACGGTTGATTGAGATTCTTGTAGAAGCTTTGGATGAGCATTTGGCTAAGCAATGAAAGAAAATGGGTTTTGGGTTGGTAGAGAAAAGCATGAAGGTGTCCTTCACCTTGGTGGCCTCATAACCTAGCTTTGGTGTGGTATTAATGAGTGATACCTACAGTTACATGGAACATTTCTCCTACACAACCAGTTCCTTGGAGTGATTTCCATTAAACATAATTATTAATTGTATATTGTGTTATGCAATGGTTCCACTTTACTAAGAGTTAATTCCCCAAACCCTAATACATCTCAAGGGCAGTTGTCTAGATGATCACTAGATACTGAGATGTCTCTCCTAAAACCCCCAACCGTGAGCTGACATCCCCACCTGATGGACCATACTTGGGATGTGACGAGTAATAAAGTCCTCATTCAGAGCACTCTATTCCACCACCATCAAGAATTTAACCACTGTTTTCTAGTCTCTGCCTCCAATGGTCAATGCCTCGAGGACTTACAATTTTTTATGACATGTCTTGTCTCACTAGGTAAGCCCACAACAATTGGACAAGATTGAATCTGATGTCCCTCCATGGATCATTTGAAAATCAACAAAAGTTTGTCCATCCTTAGCCCTCAATCATCATTGCGTTTATATATACATGCTTTTTTGCTTCTATGGTGCGAAATTGATTGAATGTTAGTATGATTAAAAATTATAATTGTGTTTATGGATACATGTTTTTTTGCTCTCATGGCATTAAATTAATAGAATGTTAGTGTGGTAAAATTTCACAATTGTGTTTATATATACACGGTCTTTCCTCTCAAGATCAATACGCATTGAAATAGACATATATTGATAATCAATATAATCCATATTTAATTATTATAAAAAATAAAATTAATTGCACTAAATGAATATCCCGTGAATTACTGTAAGCTATGTGAATATTCAAGAAAAGTCGTCCCCATGGGATATTCACTTGACATGACTTTTTAACATTATAGAACCTCCCGATAGGAACATCGGGGCATGACATGACTCAAATACATTACAGACACATCCCGGAATAAACATCAAGGTACAGTACATAAAATATATGAATGAATACATTCTGAAGTTACAATTACATCAATATGGATATCATTTTAAAAGACATTCCAAAGTTACAATTACATCGACATGGATATCATTTTAAAGGACATATATAATACGTTGATGGAAACTAGGTTCCTAATGGTAGGTTCCTAAAATTTAGGAAACTGACTCAAGTACTCTATAATGAAAAATTCAGAAAATAAAAAATGAAAAATGTTTAGTCTTTTAAAAAAATCATATAAAAGACAAGTATATAAAATAAACAAAAATAAATAAAATATAATGAAAATGCAAAAAAACAAAAAAAAACATAACCTTTGCCCCCAATATGTCGGCTCGACTTCCTTGATCCTTCGAGGAGGGGCTCGATGCAGGAATGATCAACCTGTTTCTGAAGAGAGGAGGAAGATACTAATGTATGAAAGATTTTTTTTTAGATTGTGGATATTCTTAGGTCAGATCGTAGGTGTAGCATTTGGAGAATGCTCAGATTAGAACTGAGATCCAATATCACGGCTTGAGGAGAACACCAAATCATTGATGACTGAGGAAACCACTTATACTATGAAACGAGAACTCGACACAGTTCTCGTTTTTCTCTCTCCTAATTTTAGTAGCTATTTTTACCCCCGTTTCAAAAATGGTTGATGCCAGTATCACACATTTTCATTTTCAGACATTTTTTGGGGCCTTTGAATTATCTTTGTTGTAAAATATTTTTAAATTTCTATTTTCAAGTGTGTTTTTTGAAATTTAACAAAATAACATACATTTATAAGCAATTTATAATGAAAAACATATACATTTTACGATTTTTTCTATAAAATAAGACATTTTTATGTACAAAATAAGGCATTTTTATTGACAAAGTTGTAAATA